>BSBK01000464.1:1297500-1512072 GCA_027943335.1 Chamaecyparis obtusa | reverse complement strand
CATTTATTTAATTCCTCATTTCAATTCCTAAAACTCTATTCTTTGGCAAGTTTCTGCAAACGTGTGTTTGTTGGGTTTGATCTTGCAGTGGTGGCTACCTTTGATGATGATAAAATTGCCTCTCTCAAGTACATAGAAAACTTTGTGCTATATGGAGGAAAGATCCTTGGTATTGTCAACAATGCAAAGCTTGTCCTCGAGGTATAATCTAGCCACATTATCTAATTTAATGTGATGACCTTTTAATGCCAAAACAAAATTCAAGTTTGTTTGTCTATCTAGTGAAATTGAACATGAAAAATGAAAAATTATCTGTAAAGCAAATGCTCATACAATTGAGTAGATAGTTGAGGAATTTGGGTCATTGGAAAAATATATGTGGAGTTTTGTTGGTATAAGTCCATAATAAACATATATTGGTATCCCATGCAAGTCTCAGTGAGGATATCTAAGGCCCATGGTTGTTTATTTATTTATGCAAGCAGGGAGGATGATAAACGATCATCTTGTTCATTATTTTAGATGAGATGAGTGTGTTTGGATTTCAAGAGGATTAGAGGTTGGGCAATGCAATAAAATCTAGACAGAAGATGCAATCCAATCCATGATATGAGTAGAAATGGTTATTTTGATATAAATATTCTAGAGGATAATTACATGATAGACCACCTACCTCTTGGATGTTGTTGAAACTTCCAGAAATTGAGAAATTGATAAACCAATTGAAGCTTCAAATCGTAGTTGCAGAACTCGCCACAAAAATTGCAATATCAATTGTTGCCACCAAGAATATCTTATACAAAATGGTTTCATCGACCACAACAAATATAGTTGAGGTATTTAATGCAAAAATAAATTCCGATCATATAGAAATCTCCAAAAGAAATACGAAATATCATTTTGTACATACAATAAATAAACTTGCTCTGATGCGACAAACACATAATTTGACTTTATTTGCAAGGGCGTATTGATGTCAAGAAACTACGAAGAGAAGGATTTGTGGGACTCTAGGTCGTTGGCGGATGGGGGCATGGATGGACATCCAGCTATATCGAATAATTTGGCTAGATAGCAGACTTGATTACCCATCCTATCACTACTCCAACTCATTGACCCATGTATTTTTTTTAATGTTTATTAAATAAAATTTGAACTAAATTCTACCTAATACTTACAACGTAGACTTGGCATTGAACCATGTGCCTTTGGACCGTATTAAAACGGTAACTTTGATAAGCTCTTTCCCCGATTATGAGAGGTGAAAGGATTATAGAACCTTGTTAGGTTAAATTGGCTGTCTGTGCATTGCCCAGCCATCCTTTTACGAGGTTTGTACAGAAGCCTGTGAAAACCCCGAAAAGCAGACTACTGATCAATTTGCTCTCTTCATTTTTCGTCCGTCTGATTTCTGTCCGAGGAAACTATGGGACATACTAAAGAACAGCTGTTAGATTATCTCAAGGTTCTTTTCTTATTCTTCTTTTCATATTGATATTACTAATTCAATTTTTATCCGCTTAATGTTGTTATCCTGCATAGATTTGTTACGATTTTATCTGATAAGAATTAAATGAACTCGATCGATTTGAATTGAATAATTCCAAAAATAGGTGCAAACTCTAGTCGGCATTTTATTCTGTTCGAAATTTACATGACTGGGTTATCGCTTTTATTTTTGTTTCGTATATTCTTCCTCGAGGGATAATCTTTGGCAACGCTTAACAAGACGAGGTGATATTATACCAAATTTGGATAGTTTATCATGGCTAGTGGGGCTGGAATACAAACTTGCATGATAAAACCTACAACACTTACACATTTGAATTCATACTAGCCAATTACTAACTGGTTCATGCAATTCGAAATCAGCGTGAGCAAACTAAACTTGGATTTTTTTTTCTGAATTTAAATACTCATCAAAACAACTGACTAAATATGTTAACACGCTGTTTTAATGGTTCAATCTTGGGCATTTGGACTGTTAAGGGCACGCCGCTAGGGAAGAGTCAAAGGGTGGTGTCCAGCTTCACACTTTGTATCGAAGATTGAGGTAAATTGCCTGGCCATCGCATATACACTGTGATGAGTTCTACAGATTAAGATGGCTGAAAGACATCAAATGCGCATAGCAATGCAGTATTTTACCCAATTTCACAAACTTAATATGTTAGCTTAAATTTGAACTTAGAGCTTCTTGTCAAAGTCATAATACTTTAATCGCTCAAATTCAGTCCATTCAACATTATTGGGCGTTATCAACAAACATGTGGATTACAGGTTTATTGGGGTTCTGATATTTTCTCTGTAAAATAAACCTAAATTCTTACAAGAAATTTCATTATCAGAAAGGGTTTTCCTAGCTTTCATTTTCACTTGTTTTCAACTGTTCTACCTACTAGTTGCATTAAATAAATATAGTAGTCTACTGTGACAAATCATGGAAACCTAACGAGTATATGATTGCCATTTTTAAGAGGAAGTTGTACCTGTTTGTTTTAAGATCATCTCAGTGCTCAGATGCAAGAAGGGCACAACTTAGTTTATTCATTTGACTTTTCGCATTCACGTAATCATTGCTTATAGTTATTTTTTATCTTGTGAGATACAGGGCCATTCCAATTGCCTATTTTTCGTAAGCCTTTGTTATGTTCTTTGATTCCGTTGCTGCTCCAAGTTTTTAAGGCTTTTCATTTTTGATATTAGTTGATACTAAACAAGTCCACTTGCATGTACTATCTAGGTGTGCATAGGAAGGAAGAGTACTGTTATTCTCTTAGATAGATTGTTCACATTGTGCATGATTTGAAGAGCAAAAGAATTCACTTAAGAACTGTGTCATTTGCATTTTTATCCTATATATTTATTTCCTAGTAAGGCAATTCTATGTAAAATACTATTCAATTGAAATGAAGCTTATAGCAAGATTTTTCTTCCTATGTAATGTAGGAGCATGGAATATCCTTTGAGAGCTATGAGCATCCAGTTGTTTTGACGGTTGAAGCACAGGTAAGAAAGATTTTGATTTTATATACATAGGTCATAATGTGTTTTGAAAGATGACCATTATCCTGAATATTATTTGGGATTTGTTTTGTTTAGGCCAAACACATTGGACATATGGAAGGTGGGCACAGCAAAAATTTATTCCTGAAGGTGAAAATTATTGTCTTTATATTCAATTTGTTACAACTGATTTTTGACATGATGCAAATTCTGCAATCTTGTTTTATGTGTTTTTCTGTTTGACTTGATAGATGATCTATGTTAAGGGTGTTGGCTTCTGTTGCCGGGGGTGATCCTAAAGTATGTTTTCATGTTTCTATTGTGTTAGTGTTGAGATAGGTTTAAGTGTATTGATATTAGAACTATACGTTAGTTCATAACCTAATTTCTTGTGTTTCTAATGTAATATTAAATGTTAATAAGTGCTGTCAGTTGGTAGTTGATTTTAGGTAGTTGAGAAGCTGGTTTATAGGAAAAGGAAGAAAGGCTATAAAGCCATTTTAAAATTGAAATCAATCATCTGTGCATAGTATAACATATAATAGCTATTATTTTGTCGATCATGGTGTAGCTTTACATTTTTGCTTTGTTTCCGATCCTACAAGTGGTATCAGAGGCATGGTAGGAGAAGAGGATGAAAGGTGGGTAAGGAAACTGTAAAGACTTATAAGAGGAAGAAAGGGCATGATTCTATACAAGAATCTAGTGGTGTTTGGAGAATATTATTTCTGTTTTGTTTGGTTAGGATTTGCCAATTTGGCATGCTTAGGTATTATCCACTACAAGCACACTAGCCATTGCTATTGCTGTTTTTGTTCATCACAAAACAAGAATCCATTGCTAGTGCTGCTTTTTTCTACAGAAGTTGAGTCCTTTTTTCTGTGTTTTATGTTTAATTCTGTGCAATTTTAAGTTCACTCTGAGATCCCTGCACACCGTTGACTGAAGTGTACTTTTTTGCTAAAAAAGACTCTTTGAAGCCTCAGCTGTTGTTGTTTGTGTAACTGTAGTAATTGTTCTGTTTGAGAATGTTAATGAATTATTTATGAAGGCTAAGGCAATGGCAGCATGTGGCACATTAATATTGTCTCCACCTCATATATTTCCACCATACAGTATAAAGGCATGTGGAGTGTTAGGAATGCAGAGGGCAGTCTCAAGTAAAATAAAGATTTTAAACAAGTGATCAAAACGTGAGAACATTAAACCATTGATGAAAGCAAGTTTCAAATATTTATAATCAAGTTTCATATGCTTGTGAGATCTAATGCATTTTCCTTTGGTGAAGGTGAGCATAAGCGCGTAGTCAAATCCAAGATTTTAAATGTTTGAAACAACTGCTGTGTTTCCAAAAAGGTACATATACGAGTTGCTGATATTTTTGTTGAAAAGACTTACAATCTAATGTTTGATTGTTCAAATCTCATTACTTGCATATAAGTCTTCTTTTATTAATGTATTCTGCAACATAATTTGAATATTTATAATTGTTGGCTTAAAAGGTCATCAATGTCAAGTAGCCTAATTGGTTTTCTGTGTAATGCCATGTTCGAAGGACCAAGGCAAGACTTGACAAACCATTTTTTTTTAAGGTAAGGTCACATGTCTCACTTGAACTACTATGTGCAAAAAGTGTCACAAGCAATACAATGTCATGAAGATAAAGATAGGAGAGAAGATTCCTTACCAATGCATAAGCATGATGGTACTAGCAGAAGACTAAACATTTTAGGGCAAGCGCAGCCACAAAGGAACATCAAAGAAGTGGATAAAGACACTTTCAAACATATGAGATCATCCTAAGAAAGGCTTCTCAACATGGAGATGGAAATTACCGTAGGTCTAGTTTTCTTGGCGTTTTCTATGCTTCAAAAAACTGCATTTATGAAGGTCTCCTAGGTGAAATTTGGAGTTTAAACATCCTTCAATCCCTTAGAACCATTTTCGTAGGCATGGTTCAAAGGGACTAGTTCTAGATCTCTTTGACCTCTTTTGGACACTATAGAGAAGTTCACTTTTCGGTCACCAATCTAAAAGTTATGGCCATTGCAAGATCAGGTAAATATAAGCACTAGATTGAGCATCGGCTATTTTCTTGTTGGGGTTTAGGGGCTAGAGTTTCGCTTTACCTTTTTTACAAAGTGGATGAAATTAGAAGAGAGAGAGCTTGAAGTTTGATGTTCGAAGAATTGGATTAGGTTTTCGAAGTTTGGGGTTCTTGCTTGACTATTATTTAGTGCAAGCGTAAATGGTAAGGAGAGTCCAATGTTCAAAGTTCAACAAACTTGGAATCTTTGGAGTCTGAAGTTCGACAATTACAAAAAATTTGAAGTTTGAAAGGGAAGTCATCGGGGATCAGGGTTGGGGTTCCAACTTACTCTTTTTGCCAAGTAGTCGAAATTGAAAAGGAGAAAGTTTGATGCTTGTTGTTCGATGATGATAAATGTTGACGATGCAAGCTTGAAAGTTACACTTTGGTGGTTATGGATTGAGGATGAGCCTTTCCACTTATGGCATGAAAGTTTAAGCATTAAGGCAAAAGTTTGATGTCTAAGGCCCGACATATTTAGAGAATTTTGGTGAGTAAGAAGAGGTTATCCGTGATCAGGGTTTCACCTACTCAACAAAAATCAAAAAGGAAAATGCCTGATCATCAAAGCCCAAAACACTCAGAATATTTGCAACATTCAAAATTGAAGAGGAAATAAATAAGACATTATTCATGCTTAGTTCCTACTTCGAGGTTATCCGTGATCAGGGTTTCACCTACTCAACAAAAATAAAAAAGGAAAATGCCTGATAATCAAAGCCCAAAACACTCAGAATATTTGCAACATTCAAAATTGAAGAGGAAATAAGCAAGATATTATTCATGCTTAGTTCCTACTTCGAGGCACAAAACTAAACTAATGCATTTTCATTTATATTTCAATTACAATAATTCTCTCTTCAAGAGAGGTTCAATAAGCATGATTATAATTTTCATTTGCATAGGACTAAAATGTTCTTAAGTTACACATTTTCTTGAAATGAACTAACTAGAATGCATAAAGAGATGGTGCGTAAAGAGTGTCCAATGATGCTTTTGAGCCATAGTCTATGGTTCTGAACGGTGGTTACCACGCCACCCAACCATGTGGATCCCATAGGTCCACCCTAGCATGCTAGGAGGTAATCACAACCCAAACACACACACTCACATAACAAAAAATACACATTGGAGGAAGGCTTCCGCTCACATCAATCATTGAAAATACATGGCGCCCAATAAAGTAAGTAAACACAAACATAGGAAGGGTATGCTACATCTTTCAAGTGCTACTCAAGCTACACTAAGGCTAGATGCTAGAGAGCTAATTAGGGTGTGTTAGCACAAAGCTTGAAGGGATGGCTACCACGTGGAACCAAGTACCCTCTTATACAGACGAGGATGCTCAATCATACAAGTCCCATGCTCCTAGAGCAAGCATATCTTCTCGAGTCATCATCCTTAGCATTTACAAGCACTCAAAACATGTAAGGGGCAACAATTACCTTGGTTGATTAATTACCCGTGTTTCATTAATTTTTACTTTGATTAATTGACTCCCACACATGATTGCCTCTTTTGTACCACCTCATGCTAGGGACATTGGGAGACACTCCCATAATTGTCTCTGATACCAAATTCCTAAGCTCATCATATTCCCCAACAAAGATGGAATAAAACTCAAACAATGTAAATTTCGTAATTTTACAAATATTCATATTTAACATGAATTTTCTCAAATTTTGATAATTTCTTACATGGTTGGAAGACTTAGCGGCTCATCACAAACTTGCCAAGAATCGCGAGTCTCGTGGCTTGCCAAGTTGACTCACTAGGGACTTGTGAGCCGAGTCTGCACAAGTCCGTTGGTAGAGTCTCACAAGCCACTATGAGAGACTTGCGTGTGTTTGGAGTGGCGACTTGTGAGTGCTTGGGAAAGACTCGCTGGCTGCTAAAGATGCCCAATCAACAGTAAAACACGCTTTTTTTTTTTTTGCTCATTCTAAGCACTCATTTATGCTCAAAATAGGTTTGAGGTGTGGAGTAGGGTTTGGAGAAAGTGAGGAAACAAGATCAAAGAGCAAAAGAGAGCCAGGTAAGTGATTTTAGTTCTCTTTTTTTCATTTCCATCGATTGAAAGTCAAAAAAAATTGTAAAAGAAGGGGATATGCTAGCAAATTTTTTCCTATTTCTCTTCCTAATGTACTTCCTGTATTCTTTGCTTATTTTTGAATCTTATTTTTTTCCAAATGACTGATTATCATTGTTTTGTTGTTTTTTCACAAAACCCTATTGCTTTTCTTTTCATGTTAAAACAACAATGTCAAGTTCAACTCCAACTCCAACGACAAAGCCAAAAAGATCAAAAGACAACATGGATGTATGGGATCCAGGAAGATAAAAAGGGAGAGGTCACTTGTATTGAATGTGGTAAATGGATGACAAGTGGAATCAATAGATTAAAATACCACGTTGCAAAAATACCTGGACAAAATATAGAGATATGCCCTGCATCAACTCCAAAGATGGTTAGAGAGATGAAGCCCTTCTTACCGAGCTTGATATGATAAAAGAAGAAAGGCAAAAAATAGAACAAGCCTTGGCAGCAACAATGAATCTGAATGTGTCCAGTTCGGGTCTTCGTTGTGGCCCAAGTCCAAGCTTCTGTCAACCACATTCATCTATTGGTGACAATGAGGTTGAGGCTAGTGAGACTCCTCTTTCATCAGACCCAAATTACTTTGTTCCACCCAATGTTCTAGGAGAACAACCTTCACTTGAAGTTACCTAATGGAATAAAGAAAAACATGAGCAAATTAGGATTACAACAACAAATTTTTTGTACTACAATAATTTACCTTTCAATGTGGCGAACAACTCATATTGGTAAGGATTGGTTATTGCATTTACAATTACAGGCAAGGGGTTGAAGACCCCAACAATTAATGACTTAAGTGGGCCTTTGCTAGAGCAACCTTTAAAAAAATACACAAGTTGTGGTTGATGATCAAAAAAGATTTTGGAGGAGAAAAGGATGCAACATCTTATTAGATGGATGAAATAGGGTTCTCTTCAACTTCTTAGTGGCTTCTAATGATGAAGTTGTATTCCTAATAAAGTCTACTGATGCCTCACATGAAAGAAAACAATGTTGAGACTTTTTGCAATTTATTAGATGGAGTGATCCAAGAGGTTGGAGTTGAGAATATTGTCCATATTATCATGAACAATGCAATTGCATATGTAGTTGCAGGTAGTTATGGAGATGCATCCTACAATTACATGGAGTCCTTGTGTTGCCAATTGCTTGGACTTGTTGTTAGAGGACACTGGGAAGATTGGATGGGTGAAAAGGGTAGTTGAAGATGCTAAAAATGTCACCAAATTATCTACAATCATACTTGGGTCCTTTCTTTGATGAGAAAACACACAAATAACAAGGACCTTATGCAACTAGGAGTGACATGATATGCTAGCCACTTCCTCACATTGCAAAACATTTTTGGTGTCACCCCTCATCTTAAGTAAATGTTTGTATGTGATGCTTGGTTGGAGTCTGTATTCTCCAAAAGAGTTGAGGCAGAGAAGATTGTAAATATTGTTTTTGATGTAACATTCAACAAAAGTGCAGAGGAGTTGATTAGGGTAAGTAACAAACACAAACATAAACTTTATACAAAATAATCTATTTGCTATTTTTTCTTGAGAGGTTAAATTTTTAATAATTTAAAATTTGTTTTCATTTTTTAGGTGACAACTTTTGGTATGGGTTCTTCATGTGGTGGATGGAGGGGGCATGCCAATGGGTTTCATCTTAGTTACCGATTTGCAGCATCGTAGCCTAGATTTGGAAGCGGATTCGTTCTGATGTGGATGCGGATTCTGGTGCCCTATGGATTCGTATAGGAAGCACATCTTGGGCACCTAAATGCTCTGTGGATGTGTGCAAGAAGCGCATCTTGGGCACCCGAATGCTCTGTGGATGTGCACAGGAAGCACATCTTGGGCACTCGAATGCTCTATGGATGTGCGCAGGAATCGCATCCTGGGCACTCGGATGCTCTGTGGATGCGTAGTTTTTTACACGCATCCACAAGGCACCCATGAACTTCCACAAGCATTCACAAGCCCAACATCAAGACTGATGCTTCTTTTGATTAAAAACCAACTTAAAGCACATTAAAACATGTGCTTAATAACATTTTTAATCTTTTTTTTTGCCCCTAAACAAAAAACATGTGCTTAATAACCATTCATCTTTTTTTTTAATATTCTGATTTGGATTAGTGAATCTTGAATCTTGATTGATGAACATTGAATCATGATCTAAATTTTGATTTTGTAATTGTAATGATTTTTTGATTTGCATTGGAATTGTGAACATAGACGTATATGATATGGCTTATTAGTTATTTCAATTTGAATATTTGTGAAGTATCAGATATCTTGATCAATAATGAAGTATCATACTATCAAATGATTTAATTTTGTATATTTCTTGCATTTCTTTGCATATATTTATACATACATATAAATGCATCCAAAACCCCCCCCAAAATAATTTAAAAAGATTAAAAATGTTATTAAGCACATGTTTTAATGTGCTTTAAGTTGTTTTTTAGTCAAAAGAAGCGTCAGTCTTGATGTTGGGCTTGTGAATGCTCTGTGGATGTGCGCAAGAAGCGCATCCTGGGCACCCGGATGCTCTGTGGATGCGCACAGGAAGCACATCTTGGGCACCTGAATGCTCTGTGGATGTGTGCAGGAATCGCATCCTGGGCACTCGGATGCTCTGTGGATGCGTAGTTTTTTGCACGCATCCACAAGGCACCCATGAACTTCCACAAGCATTCACAAGCCCAACATCGAGACTGACGCTTCTTTTGATTAAAAAACAACTTAAAGCACATTAAAACATGTGCTTAATAACATTTTTAATCTTTTTTTTTTGCCCCTAAACAAAAAACATGTGCTTAATAACCATTCATCTTTTTTTTTAATATTCTGGTTCGGATTAGTGAATCTTGAATCTTGATTGATGAACATTGAATCATGAACTAAATTTTGATTTTGTAATTGTAATGATTTTCTGATTTGCATTGGAATTTTGAACATAGACGTATATGATATGGCTTATTAGTTATTTCAATTTGAATATTTGTGAAGTATCTGATATCTTGATTTCTTGATTTAAGTTACATACATATAAATGCATCCAAACCCCCCCCCCCCCAAAAAAAAATTTCGCGCACTCGATTCTCGCACCTGCATTTGCATTTGCACCCGAATCAACAACTTAGGGTTTCATTTATGAGGCCATGGATAGGGCCAAAGAGGCCATTTCACATTGCTATGGCGAAAATAAAAGAAAATATGAAATCACAAACCAACTCCAGCAAGCGATACATGCGTTGGCTTACTTCTTGAACCCAAAATTCTACTTCTCTAATTCATTTAGGGCTGATGAGGAGGTCATGACAAACATTGTTGCATGCATTGATAAGATGACACTTGATCGTGAGTTGAGAGACAAGGCTCTTGATGAGTTGGAGGCGAGATTTGCTATAGGCTTTTGATGAGTTGGAGGTAAGATTTGCTATATCTTATTTATGAATTTGGAGATGTTCATTGTTGAGTTTGACTATTTAGAAACATCCATTTTACATACATAGTAACTAATTTTCTATATCTAATTTATCATTTAATTTTAATTTTTTTTTCATTCAAGGTCTACAAGGGTGCAGAGGGGAGACTCTTCTCTACACAACAAGCAATTGATAGGAGAGAAAAACAACAAGGTAAAAATTTAGTTAAATACTACAAGAAAAAATTAGAAACTTGATTGTTATAGTTTTTACTCAATTGTAATGTTTCTAAATGAATTTTTGTAGATTTATGGTGGGGAAATTATGTTTTTGGCTCGCCTAATCTTCAAAAGATAGCCCATCCGTGTTTTGTCCCAGCCATGTAGTGCTTCTAGGTGTGAACATAATTGGACTTTATTTGAGAACATTCACACGAAGAAGAGAAATAGGTTGACCCAACGACGCCTCAATGATCTTGTCTTCGTTCGGTACAACCTTCTTGGCCTTCGAACTAGAAAGGTGGAGGGCATTTGACATGAGGCCATTGACTTGGATGATATTGATCCATACGGTGAATGGATTGTCAATGAACAAAATGATGGCGATGATGTCCTTTTTATTGAAGATCTTGCAGAATCAGAGAGAGGAGCAGTAAAAGAAGCAAAATGAGAGAGAGTAGCAGTAGACGAAGCAAAAGCAACATCAATGGATGAAATGGAAGATGAGGAATTTGATCTTGAAGAAGAGTTTACTCATCATTTAGATACCACAACACCTACTAGTTCAAGGCTTCAAAAATTGAGCTACATTAGGAGAGGAAAGAGGAAAATGTAGACTTTAGTTGGTTGTTTTTCTCATTTGGACGTATTGCTGTATTTAATTTTGTAAACATTGATAAAGTTATGCTGCTGTTATACATTTTAAAGTTTGAAACTCTGAGTATGAATGATGAATGGACCGTCAATGAACAAAATGATGGTGATGATGTCCTTTTTACTGAAGATCTTGTAGAATCAGAGAGAGGAGCAGTAAAATAAGCAGAATGAGAGAGAGCAGCAGTAGAAGAAGCAGAAGCAACATCAATGGATGAAATGGAAGATGAGGAATTTGATCTTGAAGAAGAGTTTACTCATCATTTAGATACCACAACACCTACTAGTTCAAGGCTTCAAAAATTGAGCTACATTACGAGAGGAAAGAGGAAAATGTAGACTTTAGCTGGTTGTTTTTCTCATTTGGACGTATCGCTCTATGTAATTTTGTAAACATTAATAAAGTTATGCTGCTGTTATACATTTTAAAGTTTGAAACTCTGAGTATGAATGATGAAATTTCAAATATTGAGTATTTGGAGATGACATGTGCAATGTTTCAATTATGGCTCTTGGGTTCCTTGAAATGCATTAATTTTTTTTTTGTTGATAAAATTATGGTTTTCTTCTTTTCCGAGTCCTTGCCTGAGTTTTTTCCCTTGTCCCAAGTCGGAGTCCTATTTTGGGCTGCCGAGTCCAAGTTTTAAAAAATCCAAAGATTTTATTAAACAACTTCAAAATTCATCAAAATTTCAAGTTTACAAAATCAAAATTCAAAGGCCCAACACCCTTTTTTAACATAAAACACATTTAATCATTCTATAGAAAATTGGGCAGCATAACCACATGTTTTTGAAAATTTCGTAAAATTTCTTAAAACAAATAACTACCAAAATTCACTTCTATAAACAAAGGAAAGGTTTCTCCTACTCTATTAAATAATTTTTCATCATTTAGAAACAAGAAGAGCTAGAAATAAAGGAACAAGGAACTTACGTCCAATTTTCACTACAATTTACAAATGAAAATTTTAAACACATACCAAACAAACGGTTGATTCCTCACAACAACATGATCCCCGTCACTGTCCTATCCTAATGCAATTGATTCCATTCACTCTAGCTCACACAATCATCAAAACAAATTTTCAGCCTGTAGGGTTTTTCCTTCCACCATTTTCTTCTAGCCAATGCAATAATGTAAAATGAGTGGCCTTTTTCGTATTCACCCAAAAAAACCCACTTTCACTTTTTGAAAATAAAATAAATAAATTAATTCTTTTAATTCCTAAATGCATATTATTTACCCTCCATCCGCAAAACACATAATTTACAATATTCATAAGCCACATTTCCATAATTAAATTATGATTTAAACCAAAGTAGACAAACTCTCACTCGCCCAAAACTCGCCAAGCCCTAAAAAAGATTACTCGGGAAAACTCGGCCAGTTTTTGGAAAAACTCGGCAAAAAACTCAGGAACTTAAAAATAGCATAAAATTTAATTAAAAATGCATTTTTTTTGCAAAATTCTATGAGAAGATGTATCCAATGAGTTAATTAATGAGAAAACAAAAGAAACAAGCTAAGTTTAGATATATATAAATGCAAAGTGGGTACAAAATTGCATTCTCATGTGGAATGTTGATGACTGGAAGCAAAATAGTAAACAGTTTAACTAGTATGAATCTATGATGCTTGATCATTGATCAATGCCAAATGTCAAAGTCTTCATAACTAGGTCTTAGGTAGTCTTTGTTAGTGGCTGTTTTCAAGTCCCTGGGTCCGACAAATGAGGTTTGAGTGATTTTGGCCTGTTGGGAAGTCATGTCTGTCTGGGATTTGGGCGAGAGCTAAGCTAAGTTTGTCGTAGAGATGGGGTCGAAACCAAGTGAGTTGTGATAAAACAAGTTAAAACCCTTTGGGAATCCTTTTGCCAGCTTCAGTTTGACCTTAGAAAGCCATGATGGATTGTGGGAGGTAACCCTGCTGAAGGCTTGCTGAATCCTGAAATTTGGTTAAGTTTGGAATTTTTTGAATCTAGAATCTGCATCTTAACTCCTATGAAGTTGGAACCTATCTCAAACATCTTGAAGTATATATATTTTATAATTTATACAAATATAACTTAAAGTATAAGAAATTAAATAAATCAAACTTATACTTAAATGTTATATTTGTATAAATCCTCCCGCCCCTCAAGTGGAAAACTAGAAACTTTCCTCCTCTACTCAAAGACCAAAACGTTGCAGATGAAAAACTATGCCCAAAAATGCCCTATATAGCATTCAAATCTTGGCAGGAGAGTTTTTTACCAAAACTCGCCGAGTTTTTGGCGAGTTTTTGGGCGATTTTTTGAAAAACTTGGCCCTTGGATTTTGGCGGTTAGTTGGCCGAGTTAATCGTTGAGCTGGATTTATTGCAATGTCTTTTTTTTTTTGTATTTTTGTATTTTTGCTACCAAGGCACCTATTTCCAGGTTTTCACCAAAGCACTTTTTCTTTTTTTTCTTTTTTTGCATTTTTGAATTTTTTTGTATTTTTTGAGGACTTTTTATGACTCGGTGAGTTTTTCCAACTCGGCGATTACTCGGTGAGTTTGTTTACTTTGATTTAAACTATGAGTCTAATTTTTGGCATTTAAATTTTACGAAAAAATATAAATTAATGTAAACATCCAAACATTCATTATTGGTCAGCGACTTAGGGATTGGGGTTTTTGGAGTATTACTGATCACGATATCCAGGGTATAATGCTGAACACAATAATAGGAAATCATACTCACATCAAGTATGATGGGTAAGGTAGAAGGGATATAGCAAGTGTGATATCTCCTCACAACCATTGTAAGGGAATAACTTAGACCTATGAAGCCAAGTTGAAAAATTACCGAGACCTTTAGGCGGTAATAACTCAACCTATGCTCCATGCGGACGTGTCCCCTGTAAAATTGCACCCGCACCCGCACTCGTCTTGGGGACGGTATGGGGACGAGAATTTGCCGTCCCCAAAGGTGTCTCATTCTCGCCAAATTGGATATCGTCCCCAAAATGACATTTTGAAGGTAGGAAACTTGGGGATAACAATCCGTACCGGGGACAACATTGTCGTCTCTTGTCCGTACCCAGGATGGATTGCCATCCTTGACGGTTTAGCAAAAAGGCCAGTGTCCGAACATAAAAAAGTTATTTTAAAATTTTTTTTTGGTTGACCATGTGGGCCCCACGTGGGAAATAAGAAACCCTATTTGAGCCATAAAAAGACCAAAAAAGGTAAACACCAACTCATTTTAACCGTACTTGCCAAGAAGAACAACTTAGAGCAGCAACAACAGTGAAGAAATTTTTCATTTTAGAGTTGCAAGAGGAGGTTTTTCCATCAAATCTTCTTCATTCCAAGCATGTTTTTCATTTTCCATTTGTTTATTTCAACTTTGTGGCCATTTTTCTCCATTTTTCATATGTTTTGCAACACAAGGAAGGCATTTTGAGTGATTTTTTTAAAAACGTGCAGCACTATATTACATTGCATAATCATGAGCAACAATGAGAGTGAGGAGAGTAGTGGTAGCATGGATGTTGTAATGAAAGAAACTCTAACATCTTAAAGAAAAAGACCTAGTACTAGGGCAGCCATAGGGGGGTCTTCAACTAATGTGATGTAGTAGAGATAACAACCTCTAACCCATTTGAGTGCCCTTGCCAAACCCTCAAAAAGTTGGCCCATTCAACTGCAAAAAACCTCTCCTACAATTTGCTAGATGAGTAGATAAGGATAAGAAAAAAAATTCAGGGGGTAGTAGGGAATGAGAGTGTTATTTGTGCCACAAACATTATTTTGGGAGCTATACTAGAGCCTATTGCCCTCTTTTGTGGATAGGTGGTCAAGGGGTCAAAGGTTGCAAAAAATAACACAAGAACAAAAACTTGAGGCAACTAGATTGCACATGGAGGGGGAGGCATTAAAATCAAGTACTTCACTAGAGAATGTGCAAGCTAGTATGTCTTTGACTCATCCTTCTCACATGGAAGAAAGTAGCACACCTACTCTCACTTCTACTAAAGGAAAGGGAAAATAGACTAAAAGAGATACCAATTTTGTTGATTTGTTTAATTTGCAAGCAAAAGAGGTGGTTGAATCATCTATTGCCAAATTTGTTTTTGCTCATGTTATAATGTTCCATGTGTCATGTTCCTCATTATAAACAAATGTGCAAAGATATGTATGCCTCTAGTCCCTCATTTGTACCACCTGTAGAAACAAAACTACACACCACCCTTCTTGATAGAGAGTACTCAAAAGTGAGCATTTTAATTAAGGATATGAAACAAACATGGTTGAGGGATGGCTGCTCCATCACTATGGATGGGTGCACCGATATCAAACATCGACCACTCATCAATTTTATTGTTACTAGCACAACATACTCTTATTTTTTTAGAACTATAGATTGTTCAGGGAAAAGGAAGGATGCAACCTTCCAATTTCAGATTTTGAAAGATGCTATAGAAGAGGTTGGACTAGCTAATGTTGTGCAAGTAGTCACTGATTCAGTCCGAGTGTGTAAGTTAGCTGGATTGATGGTGGAGGGTGCTTATAAGCACATTTTTTGGACCCCATGTTCTGTATATGCATTGAACAACACGTTGAAGGAGATTGGGAAAAATGATTCAATAAAGGAAATGGTGTTTGAGGCTAGAGATCTGCAAATGTTTATTTGCAACCATCGCACATCTCTTGCATTGTTCAGGACATTTTACAAGAAGGAATTCCTTAAGCTTGTGGAGACTAGATATGCTAGCTACTTTATTTTGTTGGAGATGATGCTTGAGGTTCAGGAGAGCCCACAAGTCATGGTGGTCAATGCAAAGTGGAGTAGATGGCATGAGTCCAGCACATTGGAGGGAAGAAGTGTGAAGCAAAGAGTCTTTGGTGATGACTGGTGGTCCACAACGAGGTAAGAAAGTTGTTATTATTTCTGATTTAATAAAATTATTTTTGATTTTGGTATTTGCTAATTTTATTATTTATGAATTAAGAACTTTAAGATGTTTCTAACTTGTAACTTGCTTGCACTTGCAAATACATTTGCTCCTTCATTGAGCCTATTGTGCGAGTCATTAGATATGCTAATATTGCCTCTCCTAGGAGAGAATTGTGATACCTTTGATAGGGACCTTTGCTTGGGCAAATAGAGCAAACTATTCATAGTAGGGACCTTACTTTGACATTTTATGAGGAGCATCTTAAGCCCATTGTGATGCGATAGTGGAACATTATAAACTTCTCGCTACACATGATTGCCTATGCTCTCAATCCCAAATGGTATGTGTCAAGACTTGAGAGAGTGGCTCCATCTACTGATGAGGAGGTGAGTCTCAAATCTGAAATCTCAAGTTTTCAATTTAAATTTTAAATAACAAAGTAGATCTCTTATGCTTATCTTTTCATTTTGATTTACCATTATTTAATATGTTATTTTTTTGTGTTCAACTCAGGTAAAGGAGGGCTTCTTTAAGGCCCTTGCTAAAATGTACAATGGAGATGATGCTACTAAACTTCGGGTTCAGTGGCTTATCTTTGCCAATTGTCATGGTCCAACCTTTGGTAGACTAGAGGCGAGGATGGATAGAGCTACATTAGCTCAAACTGACCCTATTGGATAATGGATGTGGCATGGTAGGGAAGCACTTGAGCTGAGAATACTTGTTGTTCGTCTTCTTTCGCAGGTTGCCAGTTTCTCTATTGCAGAGCGGAATTGGTCCACATATAGCTTCATCCAATCAGTCAATAGGAACAATCTTACCCTTAGACGATCGGAGAAGTTAGTGGATGTTCATAGTGCATTGCTACTATAGGATTGACAAAGTATTGAGTATCATCAGACTCCAACCTTACATTGGGATGTCAATCTCGTGGATGCTATATCAGTGGAGGAGGATGGCACACCTCCAGGATTGCTTGGGCTTCCATTGGATAAGGAAGACCCTCATCCTACCAGTGACTCAGAGGCTGACTCTGATAATGATTTGGATTTACATTCCTAGATCTACCATGTACTGTTTATGGACAGCCATATATTTGCAGATACATTATTGATCTTAATTATTATGGACAACTGATTATGGAGTTGGGCTTCTATATTATTGTTTATTGTTTAGTGTTTTAGTTAGACTTATAATAGTACGTCTATTCTTTACATTTCAATATTTTATGTCATTTCATGCATGAAACTTGGAGCCCCTGGGCATTTTTGCTATATGTACACCATATTTTTACAATGAAAGTATTTGAATTCTATTAATATACTATGTATTGAGCCTCTAAAATGCCTACGGTGAATGGTTTATCAATATTATGATATGCATATTTGAAATCTCTCTTTATATAAAAATTCCCCTATTTTTTTAATAGCCATCCCTTGTCGTACCCTAATTTTTTTTTATAAAATGGGTACAGTTCAAGGCCAATTTTTAGGGGATGGCAAGGGATGGCTATTAAAAAAACAGGGGAATTTTTATGTATAGAGAGATTTCAAATATGCATATCATAACATTGATAAACCATTCACCGTAGACATTTTAGAACCTCAATGCTTAGTAGATTAACAAAATTCAAATACTTTCATTGTAAAAATATAGCGCACATATAGCAAAAATGCCCAAAGGTTCCAAGTTTCCTCCATGAAATGACATAAAATATTGAAATATAAACAATAGAAATACTATTATAACTCTATCTATAACTAAAATACTAAACAGTAAACAATAACATCAAAGTCCAACTCCATAATCAACTGTCCATAATAATCAAAATCAATAATGTATTTGCAAATATATGGTTGTCCATAAACAACACATGGTAGGTCTAGGAATCTAAATCCAAATCATTATCAGAGTCAGCCTCTGAGTCACTAGTAGGATGAGGGTCGTCCTCATCCAGTGGAACCCCAAACAATCTCAGAGGTGTGTCATCCTCCACCTGTATAGCATCCTCAGGATTGACATCCCAACGTAAGGTTGGAATTTGATGATACTCAATACTTTGCTGATCCTATAGCCGCAATGCACTGTGAACAATCACTAACTTCTCCGATCGTCTAGAGGTAAGATTGTTTCTCTTGATTGATTGGATGTAGCTATATGTGGACCCCTATAGTAGAGGAACTGACAACCTGCGAAAGAAGACGAACGCCAAGTATTCTCAGCTCTTGTGCATCCCTACCATGCAACGTCCACCATCCAATAGGGTTAGTTTGAGCTAATGTAGCTCTATCCGTCCTTGCCTCTAGTCTACTAAAGGTTGGACCGAGAAGATAGGCGAATGCAAGCCATTGAACCTGAAGTTTAGTAGCATCATCTCCATTGTACAATTTAGCAAGGGCCTTAAAGAAGCCCTCCTTCACTTGAATTGAATGCTATATGTGGACCAATTCCTCTCTACAGTAGAGGAACTAACAATCTGCGAAAGAAGACGAACACCAAGTATTCTTAGCTTTGGTGCATCCCTACCATGCCATCTCCACCATCCAATAGGGTTAGCTTGAGCTCTATCCGTCCTCGCCTCTAGTCTACCAAAGGTTGGACCAAGAAGATAGGCGAATGCAAGCCATTGACCCCGAAGTTTAGTAGCATCATCTCCATTGTACATTTTAGCAAGGGCCTTAAAGAAGCCCTCCTTCACTTAAGTTGAATACAAAAAATAACATATTAAATAATGTTAAATCAAAATGAATAGATAATAAGCATAAGAGATCTACTTCGCTATTTGAAATTTAAATTGAAAACTTGAGATTTTAGATTCGGGACTCACCTCCTCATCAACAAATGGAGGCACTCTTCCAGGTCTCGGTGCATACCATTTGGGATTGAGAGCATAGGCTGCTAGGTGAAGCAGTGGTGTTCACATGTTCCACTATCGCGTCACAATGGGCCTAAGATGTTCCATATAAAATGCCAAAGTACGGTCCCTACTATGAATAGTTTGCTTGATCTGCCCAAACATGCTATCAAAGGTCTCATAAATCTCTTCTAGGTTAGGAGAGTTAGTATCAACATATCTAATGACCTGTACAATAGACTCAATGAAGGAGCAAATGTATCTGCAAGTGCAATCAAGTTACAAGTTAGAAACATCTTAAAGTTTTAAATTCTTAATTCTTAAATAATAAAATCAGCAAATGCCAAAATCAGAAATGATTTTATTAAATCAGCAAATGCCAAAATCAGAAATAATTTTATTAAATCAGCAATAACAATTTTCTTACCTCATTGTGGACCACCAGTTATCATCAAGGACTCTTTTCTTTACACATCTTCCCTCTGGTGTGTTGGACTCATGCCATCTACTCTACTTTGCATTGACCACCATGGATTGTAGGCTCTCTTGAACCTCAAGCATTCTCTCCAACAAAATAAAATAGCTAGCATATTTATTCTCCAAGGGCTTGAGGAATTCCTTCGTGGAAAATGTCCTGAACAATGCAAGAGATTTGTGATGGTTGCAAATAAACATTTGCATATCTCTAGCCTCAGACACCACTGCCTTTATCTGATCAATTTTCCCAATGTCCTTTAAGGTGTTGTTCAATGCATGTACACAAAACATGTGCTTATAAGCACCCTCCACCATCAATCCAGCTAACTTACACACCTGGGCTGAATTAGTGACTATTGCACAACATTAGCGGGTCCAACCTCTTCTATAGCATCTTTCAAAATCTAGAATTGGAAGTCTGCATCCTTCCTTTTCCTTGAACAATCTATAGCTCTAATAAAATAAGAGCCTGTTGTGCTAGTGACAATAAGATTGATGAGTGGTTGATGTTTGATATCGATCCACCTATCCATGATGATGGAGCATCCATCCCTCAACCATGTTTGTCCCATATCCTCCATCGAAATGCTCACTTTTGATTACTCTATCAAGAATGGTGGTGCGTCGTTATGTTTCTTTAGGTGGTACAAATGAGGGATCAACAACAAAGATATCTTTGCACATTTGTTTAAAATATGAGGAATGTTGCAAATGAAATGGTATAGTATGAGCAAAAAAAACTAGCAATAGATGATTCAACCACCTAAACAAATCAACAATATTGGTATCTCTTTTAGTCTTCTTTCCCTTTCCTTTAGTAGAAGTGGGAGTGTGCTACTTTCTTCCCTATGAGAAGGATGAGTCAAAAATATACTAGCTTGCACATTCTCTATTGAAGTCCTTGATTTTAATGCTTCCCCCTCCTTGTGCAATCTAGTTGCCTCAAGTTTTTGTTCTTGTGTTATTTTTTTGCAACCTTTGACTCTTTGACCACCTATCCACAAAAGATGGCAATAAACTGTAGTATAGCTCCCAAAATAATGTTTGTGGCACAAATGACTCTCCTATTCCCTACTGCCCCTGGAATTTGTTTTCTTATCCTTGTCTACTTTTGTGGCAAATTCTAGGAGAGGTTTTTTGGGGTTGAATAGGCCTTTTGCAAACTTTTTGAGGGCTTGGGAAGGGGACTCAAATGGGTGAGAGGTTGCTACCTCTGCTACATCCACATCAGGTGAAGACCCCCCTATGGATGCTCTAGTACTAGGTCTTTTTCTTTGAGATGTTTGAGTTTCTTGTATTACAACATCCATGCTACCACTACTCCCCTCACTCTCATTGGTGCTCATGTTATGCAATGTAATATAGTGTTGCAAGTTTAAAAACTATTATTTCACTCAAAATGCCCTCCCTTTGTGTTTCAAAACAATTGAAAAATCGAAAAAATTACCGCAAAGTAGAAGTAAACACACATGGAAAATGAAAAACATACCTGGAATGAAGAAGATTTGATGGCAAAACCTCCTCTTGGAACTCTAAAATGAAAAATTTCTTCACTGCTGTTGCTGCTGCTCTAAGTTTTTGGTGAGTATGGTTAAAATGAGCAAGTGTTTACCTTTTTTGGTCTTTTAATGGCTCAAATCGGGTTTCATATTTTTTAACGTCTTTTTCAACTCACGTGGGGCCCACGTGGTCAACCAATTTTTTTAAAAAATGTTTGGACGCTGGCTTTTTCGCTAGGCCATCAGGGATGACAATGTGTCCCAAGGATGGATGAGGGACGACAAAGCCATCCTTGGTATGGATTGCCTTCCCCAAGTTTCCTTGTGCCTTCAAAATACCGTTTTGAGGATGATACCTAATTAGGCAAACATGGGACACCTTTGGGGACGACAAATTTCCGTCCCCGCATTGTCTCTGCGACAAGTGTGGGTTCAATTTTACAAGGGACACATCTTCGTAGAGCACAAAATTAATAATGCATTTAGAGAACATAAGAGCCATAATTGAAACATTACACATGTCATATGATCTCCAAACACTTAATATTTGAAATTTCATCATTCATTCTCAATTTCAAACTTTAAAAAGTATAATAACATAAGTTTATAAATGTGTACAAAATTACATATAATGATATTTCCAAATGAGAAAAACAACGAATTAAAAGTTTACATCTTCCTCTTTCCTCTCCTAATGTAACTCAATTTTTCAGGCCCCGAACTAGTAGGTGTTGTGGTATCTAAATGATGAGTTGGTTCTTCTTCTTCAAGATCAAAGTCCTCGTCTTCGTCCTCCTCCATTTCATCTAATGTTGTTGCTTTTGCTTCTTCTGCTGCTCCTCTCTCTAATTTTGCAAGATCTTCAGTAAGGAGGAAGTCTCTGTGACAGGTGTGGGTGCAATTTTACAGGGGACACGTCCCCATAGAGTACAAAATTAATGCATTTAGAGAACATAAGAGCCATAATTGAAACATTACACATGTCATATGATCTCCAAACACTTAATATTTGAAATTTCATCATTCATTCTCAATTTCAAACTTTAAAAAGTATAATAACATAAGTTTATAAATGTGTACAAAATTACATATAATGATATTTCCAAATGAGAAAAACAACCAATTAAAAGTTTACATCTTCCTCTTTCCTCTCCTAATGTAACTCAATTTTTCAGGCCCCGAGCTAGTAGGTGTTGTGGTATCTAAATGATGAGTTGGTTCTTCTTCTTCAAGATCAAAGTGCTCGTCTTCGTCCTCCATTTCATCTAACGTTGTTGCTTTTGCTTCTTCTGCTGCTCCTCTCTCTAAATCTGCAAGATCTTCAGTAAGGAGGACATCATCACCATCATTTTGTTCATTGATGGTCCATTCACCATATGGATCAATATCATCTAAATCAATGACCTCATGTGAAATGCCCTCTATCTTTCTAGTTCGAAGGTGAAGGTTGTACCAAATGAAGACAAGATCATTAAGACGCTGTTGGGTCAACCTATTTCTCTTCTTTGTGTGAATGTTCTCAAATAAACTCCAATTCCATTCGCACCTAGAAGCACTACATTGCTGGGACAAAACATGAATGACTATCTTTTGAAGATTAGGTGTGCCAACACCATAATTTTCCCACCATAAATCTAAAAACAATCATTTAGAAATATTACAATTGAGTAAAAATTGTAAGAATCAAGTTTCTAATTTTTTTTGTAGGATTGAACTAAATTTTTTACTAGGTTGTTTGTTTCTCTCCTATCAATTGCTTGTTGTCAAGAGAAGAGTCTCCCCTTTGCACCGTTGTAGACCTTGAATGGAAAAATTTTAAAATTAAATGATAAAATTAGATATAGAAAATTAGTTACTATGTATGTAAAATGGATGTTTCTAAATAGTCAAACTTAACAATGAACATTTCCAAATTCATAAATAAGATATAGCAAATCTCACATCCAACTCATCAAGAACCTTGTCTCTCTACTCACGATTAGGTGTACAATCTTATCAATGCATGCAACAACACCTACCATGACCTGAGAAGTAGAATTTTGGTTTCAAGAACTAGGCCAAGGCATGTACCAGCTGGTGGAGTTGGTTTATAACTTTATCCTTCTACGATCAATGATGTGCCAAAGGATTTCATATTTTCTTTTATTTCCGCTATAGGAATGTGAAAGGCCTCTTCAGCCCTATCCATGGCCTCATAAATGAAACCCATTGGCATGCCCTATCCATCCACCATATGGAATTTTGGGCTCAAGAATTATGCCAAGGCATGTACCAACTGGTCGAGTTAGTTTGTCCATCTCTGATCAATTATGTTCCAAAGGATTTTATATTTTCTTTTATTTCCACCATAGGAATGTGAAATGGCCTCTTCGGCCCTATCCATGGCGTCATAATTGAAACCTATTGGCATGTTGGCATGCCCTATCCATCCACCATATGAAGAACCCTTATCAAAGGTTTTGCCACAAAAAAAAAATGAAAACAAATTTTAAATTATTACAAAATTAACCCCTAAAAAAACAACAAATAGATTATTTTGTATAAAGTTTATGTTTGTGTTTGTTACTTACCCTAATCAACTCCTCTACACTTTTGTTGAATGTTTCATCAAAAAAATATTTAGAATGCAAACTCCAACCAAGCATCACACACAAACATTGCTTAAGATGAGGAATGACACCGAGATTGCTATGCAATTTGAGGAAGTGGCTAGCAAATTGTGTCACTCTTGGTTGCACAAGGTCCTCACCATTTGTGTGTTTTCTCATCAAAGAAAGGACCCAAGTATGGTTGTAGATGAATTTGGTGACATCTTTTACCATCTTCAACCACTCTTTTCACCCATCCATTCTGCCCAATGTCCTCTAACAACAAGTCCAAACAATGTGCAACACAAGGACTCCATATAATTGTAGGATGCCTCTCCATAAGCATTCTACCAGCAACTACATATGCAGCTGCATTGTTTGTAATAATTTGGACAACATTCTCAACTCCAACCTCCTAGATCACCCATCTAATAAATTGCACAGTCTCAACATTTTTGATTTCATGTGATACATCAATAGGCTTTGGGAATACCATTTCACCATTAGAAGCTACTAAAAAGTTGAGAGTCCTATTCCGTCCATCTGTCCATCCATCCAATAAGATGCTGCATCCTTTTCTTCTCCAAAATCTTCTTTGATAATCATCCACAACCTGTGTATTTTTTTATTTTACGGCGTGGTCCAACAATGGCCCATTGAAGTCTTTAGTCATCGGGGCCTTAAACCCCTTGCTTACAAATTGTAAATATGTTAACAAAACCTTCCCAATATGCGCTGTTTGCCACATTGAAAGGTGAATTAGTGTAGTACCAAAAATTTGTTGCTGCCATTCTAGCTTGCTTATGTTTTTCTTTATTCCATCAGGTACCTTCAAGTGAAGGTTGTGCTCATAGAACATTGTGTGGAGCAAAGTAATTTGGGTTTGATGAAAGAGGAATCTCACTAGCCTCAGCCTCATTGTCATTAATAGCTGAATGTGGTTGATGGAAGCTTGGATTTTGGCTACCACAGGGACGCGAAGTGGATACATTCAGGTTCATTGTTGCTGCCATGGCTTGTTTTATTTTTTGCCTTTCTTCTTTTATCATATCAAACTTAGCAAGAAGGGCCTTCATCTCTTTAAACATCTTTGGAGTTGATGCAGAGCATATCTCCACATTTTATCTAGTTATTTTTGCAATGGGGTATTTTTATCTATTGATTCTACCTGTCATCCATTTACCACATTTGGTACAAGTGAGCTCTCCCTTTTTATCTCCTCGTATCCCATACTTCCATGCTTTGTCTTTTGATCTTTTTGGCTTGCCGTTGGAGTAGGAGCTGAACTTGACATTGTTGCTTTAACATGAAAAAATAATAAGAAATCTGTAGAGTTTTGTGAAAAAATAAAATAAAAATGATAAACAATCGTTTGGAAAAAATAGTAGTAAAAAACAAGCTAAAGATACAAGGAAATAAGTTAGGAAGAGAAATGGAATTTTTTTTGTTAGTGTATCCCCTTCTTTTTCAAGATTTTTTTGATTTTTAATTGATGGAAATGAAAAGAGAACAAAAATCACTTACCTAGCTCTCTTTTGCCACTTTGATCTTGTTTTCTCACCTTGTCCAAACCCTACTCCACACTTTAGACTTATTTTGAGCAAAAATGAGTGTTTAGAATGAGTAGAAAACAAAAAAAGTGTGTTTTAATGTTGATAGGGTGTCTTTAGCAGTTGGCAAGAATCTTTCCCACTTGTGCGAGTCTCTGCTAACAAACTTGTCTGGACCCAGCTTGCGAGTCTATGGCGAGTCGACTCAAAAAGTCATGAGACTCGTAAGTCTTGTTGAGTCGGTGGCGTGTTTGCCGAGTTTTCCAACTACGGCGTATACAATCTCCTAAACAGGGTACACCATAATAATCAAAATAGTCACATAAGAATACATATGCATGATCAATTAAAATAATAATAGTGTGATAAACATACTATAATAATATTATGACTCATTAGTGTCTTATAGAGCACAATACTGATGCCAATACAAAATGAATGGTGATATGAAGAATCCTATATTAAATATACAGGTATAGCTATACAGATCATGTCTCAAAATATACAGATTGGAATGCAAATTCAAGAGAAATTACATGATGACAATTGGGAAGATGGTTTTTCTTGTGCTATATATCATAGCTTAAAAAATCACAAAATGTATTTTTTAGCTCAAAATCATGCTTTAGAAGCCTATACTCTCTTTTCTAATCATGCATTTTTTGTCCTGGTCTAGTGATGTGGCCACTCATTTTGGAGGTTTTAGCACATCTTTGTCATCCATAAAGATTTTTTCTAATTACTGGATATTGCACATATTTTAAACAGCTACCAATTATAATGGGTGCATTTTTGGCCAAAACCCTCTCTCTCTCTCTCTCACACACACACACAGAGGCACACACAATGGTTTTATACATGGGCATGATGGTCAACGCAGATGTATCAAATCTGTATTGTGATTGTGCTATTGAAGCTCTTTCAGTGATTTTAATGTTGCTTTTGACAAATAAGAGGTCAAGTTGGAGGATGAAGATTTATTCTCATATCTAGTTTGCTTCTCACTTAGAGATTAAGGCTACTGCTTCAGAGGCAGTTTTGGTAGAAGTCAATGGAATTTGTACTTTGTTTCAGTGTTGTTTGATTGTTGCAGTGTGTTGTTAAAGTTTTCACTTTCTAGTGTGGAGTTTATTTTTGCTTTTCCAGTTCAGTTGTTATTTTCTATTTCGATTTCAGTTTTTGAGCTTTGATGAGGAGCAAAAGTAGCGTGAATGCGAGGTGGAATTTCTTTGTGATTTGTTGTTCATGGTGCTCATTCAGATTGACAGGTGTTGCTCATAGAAGAATGGGGAGCAAAGTGATTAGGTTAAACTTGGGTGGATGCTACCTGACAATTTCAGGTACAGGTTGATCAGTAAGGTAGGGTCACTGTGGTTGAGCAGCACATATGATGGTCATGTTGCATGCAGGTATAGATAGTTAGAGGCATGCTGAAGTGATGACTATTAAACATGATCATATCAGGGTGTTGCACATGTTGATCAATACCAATTGCAGAAGACTAGGTGTTGCAGAGTCGTAAAATAGCTATCAGATTGTCCCTATCATATTTTATTTCCCTTTCGGATCAAGGGGTGTGTTGGCTTATGTGGTCAATGTGATCCAAAAGCATGCTTTATTGTTTGTATTGTGTTAGCATTGATGTAGGTGTAAGTGTGTTAGTGTTAGAACTTAGAAGTATAGATTATTTTATAGCCTAAGTTCTGATGTTTGTAATATTATATCAAATGTTAGTAATAAATAATATCTTATGAGTGTTATTAGTCGGGTAGTTGATTTTAGGCGGTTGGGAAGTTGGCTCATGGGAAAAAGAACACTGGCTTTAGAAGTAATCGTAAACATTAAACTTGGTTACCCCTGCATTATATAACATATAGTTGTTGTTATTTTGTTGATCATGGTGTAGCTCTTTATTTGGCTGTGCTTCCTATCTTACAAAGAGTGTTCCAGGATAGAGTTTCTTCTCATTTTTATTGTAATCAGTTGCATATTCCGAAAAGCATTGACATTAGGCACCATTTTACAGGATAAAAAGCACAGGCTCTATGTTGTCTCTGCTTTGACAACCACAAATGTGGACTTGAAAGGTGTGTAAGTCTTAATTTCTTGCTTTGATTTACTGGCTTTAAGAAAGTAATACTTGGTAGAGCTTTCTTTGATATCATAATTTATAGTTCTTTTGATATTCATTGATAGAAAATCTTGACTGTGGCTAAGAAATCTTAAACAGTTTTGTCTCAGAGGCTGGGTTTGGGCAAGGGTGGTTTACGCATGGCTCCAGAAGAAGCATTAAAGGATGTGCTTCAGGTACAAAATTTTAGTTAAATGTTCATGTTATCTAATCTGCATGCGTGTTCCCTACAGAAATTTGAGTTTTGCAATGCAACACTGTATGATTTTGGGTGGGTTCTGGAAATAAGATGTTTTTCATTCGGTTTTTGTTATTTATATATCAATTAGCATCAGAAGGTGCTTGTATGCATACAATTGTTTTGTGAAAATGGGCAAGAAATGGAATACTTCGCATACAGAATACCTCCCAAGTACTGGAGTACTTGATTTGCTGTATTGTACTTATGTTTCTAGTTGGTGCAAGATTGTACATTTGCTGTATTGTTTCACATCAGACTATTAACTAGACACTAAGTATGCTTAATTTTTTTTGGCTTGTTCGTAAACACTTTTTAGTGTTTGTAATATATTTATAAATTATACTCCTTAGAGAATCCACTTTTGCTAGATAGGGTGCTTAATTGACGGATCATTAAATGTTCAACCAGGAGGTTTCTGTTCTGTACTGTTTGCTTGTCTTATATGATTTCATTGAGTAAATATAATTTTTTTTGTTCAGTACTTTGTGCTTACGTTAGCTTTCTAATTTTTTTTTATGGAAGGTACCTCTTGGATGTGTAACCCCTTTTGCCTTGTACAATGAATCTGCACGGTATTTCTCTCTTTACCCATAATGGTTCTTTACATAATTGCTGTGTGTGCTTGTATTTTGGTTTTCGTAAATCAATATACTTCTTATATGAATCTTGTACTTGCAGTTTTATATCTTGTAGTTTTATATTTATTTTTCAAGGAATAATTGTCTGCTCCATTCAGATTTTTGAATGAGATCTAACTTGTTTACATTGCTTTTCGAATAGATTCTAATTATTGCTTTGGCACTGTAAATTGGTGTAATAAAAAAATACATACCATTGAAGAGAATTATTTATTAAAATATAGAGAAATGCTTCTCGCAGGTGAAACTGGAGCTGCATTACCACCGGTAGAATTCATAGACACATCAGTTTCCACTGGAAATGGTCATTGTTACAATACTAAATATGGAAGCTGGTGATAAACAGAAAATTTGCAGCAGATATTGAAATATCTGTAATACAAATTTAAAATCTTCTTTTTGTCTCTTTTAGTAAAGACAAAATTCTGCAATTTCTAAACTACAAATCAAATTTGAAAAATTCAAGTAGAACTGAATTATTATTCAAAATACGCAAATAACATTTCTAGGTACTGTATAAGAGTAGAAGACACTTTTTTGAGATGGTATGGGTTCCAGCTTAACTCCATATTACACTTGGATGCAAACAGTCCATCCATGGGGCTTCTTCTGCTTGGTAACGCCCCCAGTCCAAAAGCACTCATTCCTATTTCTATTGAAGGCCCACAGGCGTTTGGTAGCCCCCCCATAAGATTGCCCTAGATAACTGACCTAGGATGAAATATCACTGGGACCAGTATTAATAAAGGAAAATGATCATTGAAAATTAGGCCTTACAAGATCCTAGCATGAGTGAGGTTTGCATGCACTTTTGATTTTCAAGAAAAGCCTGGTTAGCTCACTTTTGAGCTAACTAGAGGAACCTGGTTGGTTGAGTGTAAAATACTTTGAAGAAGGCACTTGTAGAATATGCCAAAAATTTAAATGCCTTATAGGGGATGAATGGCACACTCTTTTGATTCTAAAATGCATTTTGGCATTTAGGGAGAAAAGTTGAAGACAATGGCGTTGCTAGAATAGTGAATACCTTTTTTGGTGTAAGGTGTTGTCTTCAAATTATGTAACATCGAGGGGGACAAAGAGTTTTTGACATTTGTCCAAGTGAAAAGTTGATTTTACCTAGAAGACTAAGAAAACAGAGGTGTTTCTATGTTTTTGTTTCTGCTAGCTTACTGCTTTGCTAACAGAAAAATATATAATCCTGTATAGAAATTTTCTCTTACCGATTAAACTGTGTTAAGAGAGAGAGAGGGGAGGGGGGGGGGGGTTAAGGAAAAATTGAATAACTGAAAGCTAGAAACCAACCTTTGCAGCTCACTGTCTAGGATGCTAGTGCAGTGTGCTATTGTCCAAAACAGGATGCAAATTCCAATTCTTGTATTTGAGAATACCTGTGCACAAGTATGTAACAGCCTGACTAAAAAGTAAGACATTGGATATTCCTGGAATACACAGAATGAAAGAAACTAAATATAAAAGAAATGAATGAAATAATCAAATAAAAGATTAAATATAACAAATCCTCTGCATTTGGGGTTCCTCGAACATCTGCAATAAAAAATGAGGAAAAAAGGGGTGGCTGCATAGGAGCTTGCCTTAATGTCAAGCACCTATTACGCCATTTGAACCTCTACAAAGCCTATGGAGTGAGGAGAAATGGAAAATGTGTACCCTTAAATTCTAACTCTTAAGTGCTTCCAAGAATTTAAAAACAACAATATTGAAATGAAGCTATGACTTTTTGAATCCTTGGTCTACAATATTGAACACCCTAGTGTGTGTGTGAGGATATAAATGGAGGTGAAACCTTCTACATGCCAACATGGAAGCTAAAACACAAGGAGAGCTTACAATAACAATGAAAAAATGGAAATGAAAGTAGAGCTTCAAAGAATATCACCTGCAACACTGAAATGGAGATGATAACTCCTGAAATTGTAATCACATGCCCTCAATAATGAAGAAGACTAGAAGAGCAATGTTGGAAGTATAAAGCTGCTGCTCGAAAAGCTTAAGGTGCTGGGATGCTTTACAAAGACATGAAATTGAAAGATAGATTGCTTGAGAGATTTAAAAAATGAGATCCATCAGGAAGATGAAGGGACATGCTTAAACAAACTAGCTGTTGGATTCACTTAGTGGATTTGGCAGCAGTCACATTGTATATTTAGGCACAGCAAAGATGCACATTTAGAAGGAAATGGCTGTGTTGTATGGCTGCAATATCAGAAGACGCAAGTGTGTCACGCTATTGTCCAAGTACAACAAGGCCAAAAAGGGCTCATAATGACAACAGGGCACTAAGTTGACATAAAAAGCATATTTACTTGCATAGAAAGACTGAGACACACAAAAACACAAAGTCCTTGTTGGCAATCAGAGTGGGACAAGGGCTAGGATAGGGCTAAGTGAATCTAAAAACATGCTACGGGAGATAGATGCTAAAACACAGTGTGAAAATTGCAGAAATATCATCTTTCAATGACATTTGGTTCATAAAAGTCTTACCGAAATGATAAAAAAAACATCTTAAAATCATTAAGGGTCAGTTAAATTGAAAATTGAATCCTTGATTTCAGTTTATAATTGATCTTTCAATGGTCAACTTTTAGAAACATAATACATGAGCCAAAATAAGATTTCATTAGGCCTGTATAAATACCTTCTGACCAGACAGCTTAAAATCCAGGAGTCCTTAAAATTAATCACGTGAAAAACCAGAATCAGAAAGCATGCTTGAGTTGAAAATAGAGTAATAAAGGGTGACCTGGAGAAACTCACTTCAGTAATGGCTGCTCTCTTTTGCCTTTACTTGGTTTCTAAATCTTCTGTGTGATGATGCATGCTAGATTTTCTTTTTCTTTTTAGCTTCTGACTTCATCTTGGTATTTTTTGTTTGTAGATCTGTTGCATTACTTCTGGACAAGGGTTTCAAGGGACAAAAGCATGTTTTCTTCCATCCATTATCAAATGATATGACTATTTGTAAGTTTCAACTTGTGAAATTTTAATGCAAGTTAGCATTCTGTGCTTTTGATTGCTTTTTAACATGAGTAACTTAATTTTCATTTTTCTTTAAGACCAAAATAATTCTTAGAGGCATGTGGCATAAGTATATCTAATGATGAAATGATAAGCAATTGGAGAAGAAAATCAAGTCTTTCTTTCAATTTTATGTTTGGGATCAATTTATCTAATGCAATGTTTTGATGATACTTAATATTACACCCACTATAAATGCAAATATAACCTTCCACCCCTTGGAACCTATGGGATCATTACAACATATTTCTAAAGGGAAGAGTTTGGGTCTATTTTGAAGTGGGTCGGCCAATGCAAGTAGAACTAGATGCTATTGTAATACCTATGATAACAAGTTCAATAAACAACGCATTGAAGAACTGAAACAAAAGAAAACAAAAATATGTATACACAACTTAATTCATAAAAAAAAAGCATGTGTTATAGATTCATAGAAGAATGAAAAAAAAAATCAAAACAAAACAAGAGAATTTATTTGTAAAAAAAGGTACAAAAAGAAAATAAAAATTTGAAAAAAAAACTTGCCTCTTTTGTAGAGATCTTCCTCTTGGATCTCCTTGGCAACAAGTGAACTTTTGTGAATGCATAGGAATAGCAAACCAACCAATTTGGAATGTTCACTCATCAATCTTCAACTCTATTCATGCAATGGAAAGCAGGAATGAATATTCAGCAAGGATGAATAATATTTCTGTTTTGCATTTATGATATGAGAAATGAGTTTGATTTCATCTTTAAGATGTACTCTTAAGAATCCATGTTTTAGGGTTTGGGGGCATTTTTGGCTTTTTAGTCAAACTTAGAAGTCAAGGAAAAAAAAACCATCCAAAGTCACCACGTGGGGACTACACTGCCAAATTTGTTGTGGGTACACCCGGGTTCATCTTTGATGAACTTGCAGGACTCAGGCAGGACTGTGGACAGCCCTGAGGGTGGACCGGATCCAAACCGGTGGGCCAATACCAGCAAACCAGTAGTATATGTATATAGTATCATACCTTTGCATCCTTCTTGATTTTCTTGTGTGACATCTATTAATCTTCATCTTTTCTTGTGTGACTACACTGCCAAATTTGTTGTGGGTACACCTGTGTTCATCTTTGATGAACTTGCAGGACTGTGGACAGCCCTGAGGGTGGACCGGATCCAAACCGGTGGGCCAATACCAGCAAACCAGTAGTATATGTATATACTATATAGTATCATACTTTTGCATCCTTCTTGCTTTTCTTGTGTGACATCTATTAATGTTCTTGGGCTTCACTGTCATATTATTATGAGTAGTTTTAATATTTAATCAAGTTAACAGTTATGCTTCTTTTGTACTTTTTGAAGGTCTGGCTTAAGTTGTCCGTGTATCTTTGGGGAAGGGGCTGTATTCTATTCTTTTTGGAGGAAAATAAAGGACTGTATTAAAAGTGAAACTTACCATCTGTTATTTGAATAACTTGTTTTGAACTTTTGCCAGTTTTAACTGCTAAAATTTGTCAAGGTATGATTATATATTTGTGGCGCTGGTTAGAGCTAAGACTGTTAATTAGATTCACTACTATCAATTGTTCAGGTCTTTATTATATTTAGCTCTTTTGATTACGAACAGTTCTGCTCATTTCTAAAGAGAATGGGAGGGTGGATGATCTGTAAAAGTCTAAAAGTCGAAATTAAATAGCTGAAATTCAAAGTGATGGGGGCACCTGTAGAGTCAATATAGATTTACATTTGCAAATCTGGCTGAAAAATGCAAGGGATCACAAATAATGGTTCCTTGTTTTTTATAGATATTAAACATAATAAAGAAAAGAAATACATATACTATTATTTTCCCTTAATATATACTTGTAGGGGATAAACCATAAGCATGTCATGACATAAACATTTATTAACTAGTAAATTAAAAGTTAAAACTAATTCCATAATGTTTGCCCGTTGGGGTAAACTTAGGATTGCACAGACATAGTACAGGAAATATAATAAACACAGAATATATATATTAGAATAATAAATACTTTCATCAATCATTCCAGACTGGCAAGTACATTTACATTATGCATCATAATGATCATACAATAATATCTCCCATGTCCATCCTCCGAGAGGGAATATAAACTACCCGAAGGGCCATGACCGAAATGTCGTGACGAACTGTCTAACCTCTCGGTCACTAACGACCGAGGCTAACATAATATTTTATTAATATAATAACCCGTACATCCAAATATCCTAACAACATCATCCCCTCCAAAAAATAGTCGTCTCCGGCGACTCACAACAAAAGGGAGATGAAATACACTACATAGAAGAAGAAAATCACTGAGAAGAAGGGGCAGAGGGGCGTCCCTGAAAAAGCTGAAGTGCCACCCTCCCCATCAATGTTGCGTCTAGTAGGTCTTTTTCCATCACATCACATTCCTCTCGTGCCTGCACCAAACTGGTCTCCAAAAACACGTTTCATCTGTACCCTCTGCTAACACAATACTGTCTCCCTAACCAATCTGACCTTGATAGCCACCTGTGCCGCCTTCTTTGCTTCCAACTCCTGGGTACGCTGAGCCAAGTGTCGCTTTACTGCCTCCAACCGGGTGGTCAGCTCCTCCCGAGCTCTCTGTGCATCCACCAAGACAGCCTCACGTCCAGCCAACACCTACTCCTCTGAGTGCCTCAAAGCGTAGTACCCCTCTCGAAAGGCTTGCTCCAGTGCTCTCTCCACCTCCGACATGCATACACTCCATGCCTGCAGCAGCTCCGGGTCTCATCAACTGGTCACACTTCCCAAAGGTTGATAACTAACTAATTTCCTCCTGCCATTTTCAATGCCCCAACTCACAATTGTGGTGTACCTCAAATAGACGATGGGGGTCTAGGGGGCAACGCCCCCAGCGGGGTCGAGGGGCAGCGCCGCCAAGACCAATTTAGCACCTTCAAACCCACACAGAAGTCTATGAAACACACTATTTTGTGATTTCCTTTCGATCCCATACTTTTTTTTGCTAGGCGCTTATGTTTTCCTCACTACCTACTTATGCCCTTCCCTTCGGTACCATTCGTTCTTCACTGTGAACTGTTTTGTTTTGTTGTTGTTGTTTTTTTTTTTAAGAACCTTCTCCTCCCTACTGCCAATCTTTGCCGTCAATAAACTGTATTCTTCCATTATTCTTATTTATTTTCCTCTTCCTTTGGCTTCTTTTCTGTACCGTACGCAATGTAAAAACGATGATATTTGTGCTGTCTCTGATTTCCTTTTTGTCGTACGGCTACTAGCTTTATTGCTGGCTTCCCTTTGTTGTTGCTCTTACTGTACGGCTGTACGTACGATTAATTTTCCGATTTGCCTTGACTCTATGGCCATACGATGATCTGTGCCTTGAACACGTGCGTGTCCTCTCTTGCCGTACGGGCTGTCTGTGTTTGTGGCCGTACGGTTCATGCAGACGTTGGAGCTGTTTGTTTGTGACCGTATGGTCCAAACAGAAGTTTCTCGCGACCCATCGTACACTGCACATGATGTATTCTCCCTCCACCATGCACGATCTGTTTTTTTGTTCTCTTCTACTGTGTTGTGGCCGTACGGATATGCTGGTTGTTCGTTTGGGAGTGGTCTCTCTTACCTCAACATACGACAGCACTTAAAGCATTCACCCTTCACCGTTCGGGAAAGATACAACAAACTCTCCTTGCCCTTCGCCGTATGGCCCCACGTGTGATAAACTGGCTGTGCTAAGTCCAAAATGCCGTACGGCTAGCTCATCATACGGTGTCTAGCTGTTGCTTCCTGCCGTGCAGCACAACTAACAATGATTCATGCGGCCTTACCTCCATACGGTAGCCAAAAGGTCTCAACCCGCACCTTATCTCCTTGCCGTATGGCGCATAGGCAGTGCTTTTGTAGATGCCGTACGTTGCTCTTTATGCTGTATGCTTTTGCTGTACGATTGTACGATCATACGGTGCTTTTTTTAAATTATTTTTTTCCTTCATTTTAAAAAAAAAATTAAAATTTTTTTTTTTCACCGTACGGTGGCCTTTTTCTTTTTGCCGTGCAGGGGTACGGTGACTTCTGCTTTTTAAAAAAAAAAAAATTTTAAAATTTTTTTGTTTCCACCGTACGGTCATGCATAGCCGTACGGGTAGTTTTTCAATTTACCATCGGGATGCTTCTCTGGTTGCCCGTACAGACGGCTCTCAGGTCGCCTGCTTGAGCGCTTGAGTCCCTTTCCATCCTCTCCTCTCAGGTGCTCTGTCCCTTCTCTCAGGTCCATCCTCTTGTAGCTGACTTCCCGAAATTTTCCTGGCTTAATCTCGTTTTGTAGCCGTTCCCTCAAGATTTTCCTGTCGCCGAGTCTGTTTTCAATGGCGATCCAGAGGCTTGGAACCATAAATTCTGCAGGGACCACGGTCTCTTTCCCTTACATAAGAAGGAGAATAAAGATTTTGAAGGCTGCCGTCTTCCACACAGGATTCCAATCATGAATGATCTTAGGTTCCTCCTTGCTCAGATTCATTGGTTTGACAGACGGCTCCTTATACTTCATGGGGTTTTGCTTATCAAATTTATGCATCGGGACTTCGCTTACTTTCGCATCCCCTTCGTCGTATTCACCGTACTCGGACGGAGATGTTTCCGACACCTCTTCAATACTTAGTACATTACATGCTGGTCGGAAGAGTTCGTAATCCTCTATTTGCCAGTGGAAGAGACCGTTTAGTGAATCTGCATCATCCTCTGAGTATTCTCCCAATCTTAGCACGCCTTCACTATTCGGTTCCATTCCGTCCCTTCCTTCGTCTCGTGGGTCGTTTTCCCCCTTCGGATTCTGACCCTGAGGAAGAGGCAAGTTCCTCACTCACCAACTGGGTCCGGAGATCAATGGTAAATTTCCTGCCTCCACTCTCCATCGAGAGTGTATTCCGTTTCTAGTTATGGTTTGCCTTTGCCGCCACTAGCCATCCTCTCCCCAGGATGGCGTCATACCCCTTCTGCTTAAGTGGGATGACCACGAAGTCAAGTACAAATGGTTGTGCACCCACTGTAACTGGTTGTGCCATCAACGTTCCAAGGGATTTAATCCTGTGCTGATCGGCACCTAGCAGATTAAATGTTGGTGGCCATAGGGTAGGTTTCCCTAATTTTTTCCATGTGTCCTCGGGTAGGACGTTTACTCCGGAACCGCCATCTATTATGGTGTCCGTTAGAATAGTGCCGAGAATGCCCATCTCCACCACGGCTGGGTATCTACTATGATTGACGGCTAGTAGCATTGTATCCGTTGCGGAGCCTCCGGGTATGGAAGTGTCTGTGTGCTTCGTGTTGGTTTGGCCGACCTTTGTGCCCAGTAGGACTGTCCCCAAATGTGGCATGGTGTGTAGGAGGTCCTGGAGTTTCATAGGTACCTCCAGTTGGAGCATTTGCCGTACAATGTTCCATTTCGCATCTGTGCTGTAGATTCCTGCTTCTAGCATCCTCTGTTTCTCCGTACAGCGGTACCTGGCTTCCTTCGCTTGCCCTCGGGTAAGAGCCAATACTGCTTCTTTTATCCTCACGTTTCCTTCAATATCCAGCAGGTTGGTCCCTACACCAGACTTAGGACAATTGGCATCTTCATGGTCACCAGGGCCGCACCACCGACACAGCTGCTGAGGGGCGTCATTATTTTTACACTCGCTTGTGTAATGACCCCATTGGTTGCATGCCCTACATTGGATCATTGGGCGTCCCTTCGCATCGTACTGGACCCTGTTTCGGGTGGAATTATTATTGTTCCCTTGTCTGCCTCGTCGGTTGCCTCGGTAACCCCCTGAAGATGCGTTATTGTTTGGTTCTGTCGTTCCTGATGTGGATGGCTGCTCTTGTGTAAAGAGCACTTGCTGGTGTCGTGTCTTCATGTTATATGGGCATTCCTTTGTGGAATGTCCCATAATCTGGCAGATGTCACAGAATGCCTTTTTGGGACAGGCACCCTTCGTGTGGCCACTTTCTTTACACTCCGTGCACCAAAGTTCACCATCCTTACTCGTATTCCCCTTCATTGACTTAAATTCTTTTAGCATTCTCTCCATGTCTTTCTGGAGTGCTGTGACTTTCTTTTTTTGCTGGTGGTCATTGCTGCTATCTTCTTCGGAAGTGTCGTTGTCTGATGACGAGGATTTGTTCTTCTTTTTTGACGTTTTGTTCTCACTTTCCAGGTCCATGGCCCGGTTATATGCATTGTCGTAGGATGTCGGAGGTACTATTTTCATCTTCCGCCGTAACTTGGAGTTCAAGTCCTCAACAAACCTTCTCTTCTTTAAGCCATCTGCTGGTTGGCTTTCCATCTTCCCGACTAGCTCCTTTAGTCGGCGGCCATAAGCTCGTACGGTTTCCTTCTTACCTTGTTTCATTCTGTAGATTTCCGAGACTATCTCATTGTCATCCCTGAGGAGCCAGAACTCCTTCTCGAATCCCTTCTTTAGTTCGTCCCACGTGGTTATCTTGGTTTTATCCAAGTCTGAGTACCAATCAATGGCAACTCCTCTTAGTGTGGCGGGGAATTGCTTCATCCATTTGTCTTGGTCCGTAACCCCGTTGGCTGACCAAATGGTTTCACACGTACGACAATGCCATGCTGGATCGTCCTTTCCGTCATCATGAAATTTGGGCAACTTTTCCTTGTGTGTCGCCATAGGTGGTTTTGGTTGTTGTGTATGCAGTGGATTCTGTGCTCCGACACCGCCTGTGCTAGCACTCGTACTCACCCTTGCTTGGTTGATGTGTGTAGTATTGCCCAATGGCACTTGTCCTTGTGCCTGTGTGACTGGTGGAACCGTATTGTGTGGAGTCGTTGGCTCCAATGGAGGGTTCACCTGCGTGTCTCTAGTGCCTTTGGCCATATTGTCACTGGCACCTTCGGCAGTACCGTCCCCTTCGACCGTACGGTTCCCTTCGTGGTCTCGGTCCTCCGCACGTGGTGTACGGGTCAAATTTTCAAACCGGTCTTGCTCTTCCTGAAGTAAGACAATCGTGTTTCCTCAAGTAGTTCCTCCCTACTCCGCACTCTCCGACGCTCCGGCGAAGTGAATTGTTCCCCGTTGGCCTTTGCACCTTCCGTACCACTTCCTAGGTCCCCTTCGGGCAACCCTCCGGCAAGCTAGTCCTTGGCAAGTTGCCTCAGCCTATACCGACATTCACGTTGCTGTGCGGAGATCACAGTCCTCTGTGCGGCCTCCCCTTCGTCATCTAGTGCCTTTTTATTTCTATCTTCATTTAAAACATTGGGCATAAATCCTTTCCTCACTTCTCTTCCCGAGTACGTCTAGGTAACGGCGCCAGATGTTTGCCCGCTGGGGTAAACTTAGGATTGCACAGACATAGTACAGGAAATATTATAAACACAGAATATATATATTAGAATAATAAATACTTTCATTAATCATTCTAGACTGGCAAGTACATTTACATCATAATGATCATACAATAATATCTCCCGTGTCCATCCTCCGAGAGGGAATATAAACTACCCGAAGGGCCATGACCGAAACGTCGTGACGAACTGTCTAACCTCTCGGTCACTAACGACCGAGGCTAACATAATACTTTATTAATATAATAATCTGTACATCCAAATATCCCGACAACACATAAATTAATAAATAGATCTTCATTTTCTAAGATACCTACAGGATGATTAATCTCATCAATGAACATGCAAGCTCCAACTCAAGGTGAGTTTGAGGCATATTTAGACTTAGTATTCTTTGTGAGTGGTCATGTACTCCATTTGGCTTGACCTGCATGAAAATGACGTCGAAACTAATATATTATATTACTGATTATCCATGTAAGTTAGGTTTCTAAAGTTGGCACTTTGAGCTTGATCTCATGACCCACAGATGTGCATGCTGACTGTGTGATCACTTCTTGTAACACAGATTATATCTTTTGAAGTAGTCTACAGTTTTCTGAAACCATTTATAGAGAGTTTAACTACACCTGTACTCTCTTTTGACATTGACTTCACAAGAAGTCTCAAGTGCCTTGAAATTCACCACTGCAATTCATGATGTATTGATCTTCAGTCTCATTACAAAGGGATATAATTCTGACACTCATTGTGTTTGGCCAAAGCATTACGAATATAGATTTTTTTTTCAATTTTTAAGCAGTGGCTACTCCACTAAAGTAGAGAAAGATTCCAATTTATCCTTTTTCTGTAATAAAAAAATTGCATGGAACACTCCAGCTGCTTAAGTTTAAGCAGAAATTGCACTTAAGCTGTTGCATGGGGACATGGGGTTAAGCTAGATCAAACATCGTGATGAAATGCCCCAGATTCTTTGTGAATAATTGAACAAGATTTTTCTTCACCACTTATTGCCTCCCAGGTCTAACTCTAATCTGATAGGGAAAATTATATAATACCAATACTAAGGACAAGCATTTAGAAATACTGGTTGAGTGTGGCTCCCATTTTGGTCAATGTGATATATATGCATATACTATATAATATATATTGTGCCTTTCTAGTTGGTTGAGCCTGACTCCCTTTTAGACTTTGAACTGGGTATTGGTTGAGCTTTGCTCCTGATGCTGGTTTTAAATAACATACCTCGTATATTTTGTACACATTATCTATATTTTCATAATATAAAATTATATACGCTCTATGCATTACTCTAAAAAAAAGGTAATGGTTGAGAATTCAGCGAGAGAAAGAGTCTTAATGCCTACCAAGGGACCTGAGAAGTTACCAGAAACATATATCTGTGAAAAAAGCTGGCAAAGATTATAAGAATGATTTCCAGAGGGCATAAGGTGAAGAATCAGACCAAAACCATTCCCGCTTATCTTAGGAGCTCTCAACTTGCATTTTTACACTACAGGAAAACTGTGAAGCATTATGGTGAGAATATGTGTTGTTCCTAAAAGTGAAAGGGCTATTCCATGCCTGCAAACAGTAATGGGTTAAAACAGGCATACTACAGTTTGGAGATTCAAGAGTGAATGGATTACCCTAAGCAATAATGCATCACATTTCTTCACGCTAAAATGCTTTAACTTGCAAAACCAGAAAGACAAAGATAAATACTGAGCTGATAAAATTTAGAGCCTTAAAGCACCAAATATCAGATGAGTAAAGGCATTGTGAAATAGCAAGACAGGTTTGCTGAAATGAGATCTTTATCCGTTATCTCTTCTCCAGATGAATTTGATCTATACTATTTTGCTAATCATGTTGTATGTGCAGACATTATTCAACAAGGCAGGATGCATGTTCTCTGCCACATTAGATTTAGTTCACCTTTTTAGTTTCTCCGTTTCTGCTTCCTACGATTGGCCAATTAATTATTTAGTTGTAAATTATTCTTATATAATGTTATTTTAATTTAACTCAAATTTATTCTATATTATTTTCTGCAGCATAATTAATTATGAATTTTTGATGTGTATGCATTAATATTATGTGACAAAATGGTCTGGTAAAACACACAGGTAATCATTGTGGGTGGATACATTGTAGAGTTTGGCTTCACATTTTATGCCATACATCATTATCTAATTTTCAATTGTTCATGTAAGTTGGTAGCATTTTGCAGACATCACAAAGCAAGTGCTTGTTTCAATTATGTGGATAATTGCTTCATGGGATATAAAGGAAATGATAAGAGATGTAGATTCAAGCACTTCATATGTCTGTTTAAAACTTTAAAGATCAGACACATTGTCGGCATTATACTTAATTCTTCCATATTTTGTATAAAAGTGTTTGCAGAATGAATTTTAGAGTTTTATAGCAATGGTAGCTGTCAAAGAATTTTTGAGGTTTTTGGTTTTGGGAAATAGTTAATGGTCATCAACCTTTCTCTAGTTAGTCCTTTTAATTAAAAATATTTTCTCTTGTTGAAGATTCTAATAAATTATAGCTTAATGTTTTTGTATAAAGCTTCAAAGTTGGTGTTGCTTCTTGGCTGCCATATTGCCAAATTATTGTGAATGAATATAACTGTAATTGCTTTTTTCTTACCTCAATTCCAATGAATTGGGAGCTTACAGCTGATGTGATAAAACCAAAAGTATAGATATTGTCACATTCATAATGCTGTACATCTAGTGATCTTTTGTCATTCTGGATGTTTATATTTTGAATTTATCTGGGTGATTATGCCATTTCTTTTTGCTTAAATATGCGAATGCATATATTTATTGTTGATTTTGCAAGAAGAGAGTTATTTCCCTGTCCTTGCAAGTATTGAATTTTTTCTTATGTACTTGCAGCCCTTACAACAGATGACCTTGACAAGTTTTTGATGTCAATCAATAAGGAACCTGCTTATGTGGATTTAGAGGTAACTGGTCTCCTTGGTTTTAAGGATTGACATTGAAGCTAATCGTGTAAATGTTTGATATGTATAAAGAGTTCTTATCTCTCTCTCTCCTTTTACAGGCTAATGTTTCTGTTGGAAAAGAGCAACTGCCTGATCTAGCTGTTCATGTTCCAACAGAAGTAATTATAGTGTCTAATATTCTGCAACAGGAAGTGACAAATGATATCGGGTCTCTGAATATCTCTGATAGGGAGAGTGAGATCAGCAGACTTAAAGGTGATCACTTTTTTGTTGTACGTTTGTTTGGATTAAGTATAGCTCCAGCGCAATTAGAATGCAATTGTATGAATGCAATTGACAAGACCTTCATTTATTCGAATTTTGTGGTTGTACCTGACATGGGTGGGGTTGACTTGGAGTTAGGGATGGATGGTACGATTAGGAGATGTTTATTAATTGTTTGAGTCCATAGATTGTCAAGGCCTTGCTTAAAACTGAGCTGAGTCATGAGGTTAAAACCTAAGGGGTACAGAATTTTGTGTGATCTTTATCTGGGCCTAACTTTTTATCTTATCCAAGTGTTGTTACCTTAATGTTAAATATAGTAAAAGACCTCAGAACTACCTTGTATTAAGAGAACCACCCAAAGTATGAAATAGTATGTCCAGCAAATCAGAATTAGCATGTCCCCGCCTAGGCTAAATCAAGAGTTCTAACCAGTTTGGTCATATTGTTCATCACAATGTGGAATCATCAATTTAACTTTCTATGTTTTTTTTGAAGTGTTATCAGTATCACCTAAATTCGGTGTTGTTCCTCGCCCTCCTCGATCTACTGATTAAAGAACTCTTCCATTGTCATGCCCCTTAGTATTCTGAATCTACTGAATCCCCTGACATAAAGTTTGAGTGGTGCATCATGATCCATTCCTAAGGGCCCTCCATTTCATTGGTTGAGTTACCCTCCTTAACGAGATGGGGCATAAGTGCCCTCGGTCGAGTACTTTCTCCCCAACCGTTGATTCCCTTTCTTGAAAAAGTGTATGCAAGCACCCACACAACTAAGAATAGTAGAAGGTTGTCTTCAATGTTGAAAGCAAGAGACGGTCATTGTTGCAATTGCTGGAGTGTTAGAAAGGATGGTGTTCTCGAATGTAAAGAATCTATGTTGGTTGAAGGTGATTCAAGATTGATAAGTATGCATGTAAGAGAGACAAAGAATCAACAGTTATAGATAACTCTCCAATATGGGGATCCGAGGATGTCCTAAAGGCCCTCTATTTCATTGGTTGAGTTGCTCTCCCTGATGAGAAGGGGCATAAATGCCCCATTAGTTGAGTGCTTTCTCCCCAACTTTCAATTCCCTTTCTTGACAAAGTGTATGTAAGCACCCACACAATTGAGAATAATAGAAGGTTGTCTCCAATGTTGAAAGTAGTAGACGGTCATTGTTGCAATAGCTGAAGCGATATAAATTATAAAGGAAGATGTTCTTAAATGTAAAGAATCTATGTTGGGCTAAGTTACCAGGTTCACACCCTGGACCCTCGAATCGGGTTTGGGTTCACAAAATGGTTCAGGATGGGTTCGGGTACGGTCCGCGCTCATCCCTGTGAGTTTGCCCGGGTCCACACACCCACGGACCCACAGGGTTGGGCACGGACCCTGCCAGACCTAGCCCAGACCCGGGTGGACTGAGCAGGGATCCGTTGGAACCCATGACGTCCAACTTATAAAGTGGGCCCACAAACATAAAAAATGCATTTTTTAATTATTATTTTTTTGTTCTAACCCTAAAACGACCAATTATGAAGCCTCCAAACACACTTTTATTTCACATTTGCTCTCTCATTTTGCTCTCTCCATCTTGCCGGTTTGAAGTGAGGTGATTGTATTCGATTGTGGAGTGCCAAATACCTTCCACAAAGCAGATTTGAGTGTTTAAGGTATGCATTTCAACCATATTTTTTAGTTTTTTAATAGATTGTTTCAAGTTTTTGATGAGTTTTAATTTTTTTTCAAGTTTGTGAAGAAGTTTTAAAGTATATATTTTTTTCATTTTTTTTATAGATTGCAACAATGAGTAGTCAAGGCTCAGTGGGTGGGGAGGGATATCAAAAATTTAAAATTGATAAAGGGTCTCCTTTATGGAGACACTACAAGATTTTCTCAACTTCCTAGAGGTGGGGGGTTTATTTGGAAATGTAATTTTTGCAACACACAATATAGAAGCTCCTACTACCGAGTCAAACTTCATTTTTGGGCCCTGGGAGTAAAGGGATTAATATGTGTGAGGGCCCAGGGCCAGATAAGAAGGGGTTGTTAGCTGGGAAAAAAGCAACACTCATAAAAAGAACAAGAAGATGCAGACAAATTGGTTGCAAAAGGAAAACAAAATGGTTATAGTTTCGGAAAACAAAAAACAAAAACACCACCTCTCTCAACCAACCTCTAGATGCCCCTTCTTGCCTATGCCTTCTAGGGAGGATGAATAAGCAGAAGAACCACAAACCACCACCCGCAAGAGAGGTCCTTAGGTAAGGCATTTCAAAATGAGGCAAGAGATATTGTTGATGAAAAAATTGGACGTTACCTCTTTGTGAATGGTCTTCCATTCAACTTGGTGACATCACCTTATTGGAGGGAGATGGTGACAACAATAAATAATGAACCTTTTAGTTACACATGCCCTGGATTTGAAAAGGTGCGGACCACCTTATTGCATACCTTATTGCATAATGAGAGAAAAAATGTAGAGGCCCAACTAAAACCAATTAGAGATTCTTGGGTTAAAACAAGTGTGTCTATTGTTTCTGATGGATGGAAAGATTGCAAAAACCGTCCATTAATCAATGTAATAGCTGTGTCCTGCAAGGGGTGAATGTTTTTGAGGGTAGGTGACCTTAAAGGGGAAGCAAAAGATGCAGAGTTCATTGCCAGGATTCTCATTGATTCCATAGAGGCGGTGGGTTATGATAATGTTGTCCAAGTAATTATAGACAATCTAAAAGTTTGCAGGGCTGTAGGTGCTTTGGTAGAGGTTAGATATGATCACATCTTTTGGACACTATGCATCATCCACACGCTCAATTTGGTGATGCAAGCAATTGACATCCAAATAGAATGTGTGAAACAAATATATGAGGAGGGTGAGGAGATTCAGATGTTTGTGACAATCCACTATATGTCACAAGTAATTTTTCAGAACTTTCTCAAGATTGGAATTATTGAAGGTAAATTTTAAAATTTAATTTATTTAGTTTCATTTATCATTTTATGTCATGTTTTACATAATTGAATAAAATATTTTTTGTGATGTTTACATATTTTAAATGTGTTATTAACTTACTATTAACATGTTCTTAGGTGGTTGAAACCCAGTTTGCGTCTTGCACAATCATGCTTAGATGACTTGTGAAGGTGAAAGAGGCATTGTCACAAATGGTTATTAGTAACAAATGGGGTATCTGGAAGCAATCCAATACAGTGAGGGCCCAAAAGGCGAACATTGATGATTGGTGGGCTTGTGTGAATTATGTATTGAAATTCACCGAACCTATCATGTCTATGATTTGGTTTGCCGACACTGATGAACCATGCTTGGGGGATGTCTATGATAGCATGGACACAATGTTGGAGAAAATAAAATTGGTAAGTTATAACACATTCCTCTATCCTTGTTTATTGAGAGATATCTAAATTGACATAACTTACATCAAGATAACTTACATTAGGATCATTTGATATCCCAGGTCATACAAAGGAGAGAGAATGACCCTGAGGACAACTTTTACAAAAAGGTGGAAGCAATTGTTCTTCATCGTTGGAACAAGATGACCATACCTTTGCACCTCCTAGCATATGCTCTATCTCCCAGGTACTATAGCATAGAAGTACTTTCTATTCCAGGTAGAGTGCCACCATATAGAGATGCTGAAGTTGCTAATGGGTACAAGAGGGCATTTAGTAAACTCTTCCGCGATCTAGATGTGGGTGCAAGTGTTAGGAGTGAATTTGGATTGTTTATCTCAGGAAAAGATCTCCACCCTACTGCTGTCAATGACCAAAGCAGAATGGATGCTATTAGATGGTGGTACCTTCATGGGCAAGATTTACATACCTCCAACCTCTTACAATTAAGATTCTATCACAAGTAAGTTTTTAAGTTTGTTTTTCCTTTTTTTTGGCCACTTACATTGTAGAATTTAACACTTAACACTGTTGAGTTTATCTTGTATTTTAATTTTTTTTTAATTTTGTTGGTTTTCATCTTTTCTCTCTAGGTTGCGAGCTCTTCTGCCGCTGAGCGGAATTGGAGTACATACTCCTTTATCCTCTCAATGAAGCGTAATCGGTTGGCTGCAAAAAAAGGCTGAAAACTTGGAGTATATTCATACAAGAAGGGGGTAGAGAAGCTTTGGGATAGCACTCGAGTCTGCTGACTTGGATTCCATTCAGGATCTTGCTAGAGCCACTTTGCTTGATGTGGATGATGATGATGATGACACAGCACCCTCTACTGCTAGTGGAACCGGTTTGGGTTCTAATGATGATGTTGATCTACCACTTGCAGCTGCTGAAGACCCCATTGATGCTGATTTTTTTGATAATCCATTTGATGATTGATGAACACTTTCATGATTGATGAACATTGAATCATGTTTCAAACTTTAATGAACTATATTTTGAATTTTCATTTTGTAATTCAGTAATTTAATGTGATGATTTTCTTTAGAATCGTGAACATAGATCAATGATCAAGCATTATACTATGAAATGATATAATTTTACAATTCTGTACATTTCTCTTATTTATTTGTATACACACACACACACACGTACCCATACATACCATAATGGGAAAATAATTTTATGTACCCACCAACCGGGTTCTCTTATTCGAACTTGCCCCCGAACTCGAACTGGTAACTTAGATGTTGGGTTAATTTGATTCAAGATTGAGAAGTTTGCATGTGAGAGAGACACAAAATCAACAGTTACAAACGATGCTCTATTATGCGGATCCTAGGATGTTTACAGTGCTTGGTTACACACCCTTTGTGTTAGGACAAGATATTAACCTTGATTAGGCAGTGACATTGGAGTAGTGTATATGGTCTACAATGTATATAAGGTGGACCAGTCATAGCAGCAAACCAAAATAAAGACCTTTTGAAAAAATGGGGAAAAAAACTATTTTGTTTTTGGCTGGTAATAATGATATATTTTATTAATATTTAAATATGGAAATTACATAGCGAATACCACCATCAAAATTGACTAGTCTGAGAATCAGGTTAAATTATACCCCATCCCTCTAAAACCACCACCCACCATGAAACTTTAAACAAGCCAAGCCCAGCCCAGCCATATCAGAGACATACATTTGCTGCAAAATACCTACAACCCCCACAAAAACAGAAACCCCCCATACTCCATAGCCCAAATTACACTCGTGAACAAAACAAACAAAACCCCACTCCGTCGATTATAGAGATATATCCATTGCATCCAACTACATACAGAAAAGTAGTATGTACATGTAACTAGACTAGTGGAGAGAAACAACAAAAAATATTTCGTGCGCACAACACCCACCTCTACGCACATCTTTGGCATTGCCACGCACATCTTTGGCATCGCTACCTTTGTCCTTTTCGCACATCGCTTCCCCTTTCCTTTGTTCTTATCATACACCACCACCAAAGCCCAATTCACCATAGCCTCCCTTTGTTGAATGCAATTTTTTAGCGAATCCCACCCAGAGCGTACCTCAATCCTACACTCAAATTTGTTAAACCCAGTAGTCCAATGCAAAAAAGGGATCAATTCGTAGACCTCCTCTACGCCTGGGTCTTCAATGCCCTCTCGTACATCAAATCCTGCTCCTAGGACAAGCCACTCCAATACAAAATCCAACCCATAAAGCCAATCCTCCTCCAAAATCGATCTCATCACCCATTTATAATTTCCGCATCCTCCCCCAATTCCAACCCCCATGCTTTGCTTGGAGAAAGACATCCCCCAACAACCTTTCAATCTCTTGTACAAATTCCATGTCTGCAAACTTGAAAATGGCTTTCAGATGCTTCACAAAAACCTCCCCAAAAAAGGCCGCCTGCTATCATGAGGTTACCAAGGTGAAATTCGCCTCCATTGCCTCTTCACTACCCAATCACCTTTGCATGAATTTGTAGGAGAAAAAACACACCACACCACCTTTTATCATCTCTCTGAGGCCAAAGTCCCATCACACATTTTCCCTTGTTGTTTCATTAATGCCTCATTCATTTGGCAACAGGTAAATGATGTCACTCATCAAATGTGGGGGTACAAAAATCCTCAATTCGCATCTCTCCAACATCATTAAATGGTAGCGCCCATTTGGAAAGAACATCCAACACCTTATTTCCCATGCACCGAACATGACTAATTTGGTAGCTATCAAAGGCCAATTCACTTCTTGTTGCAAAAATGTACTTTTGCAAGTGCCATGCTTGCACATCACTTGTGACAATTGCATTAATGGTGATTAAGGAATCCCTCTCCAAATGGATTTTCGAAAGACCCAACTGTTTGCCGAATCTAACCACTTGAAGGGCCCCCATTGCCTCTGCCACATTGTTATTCCCATCTTCTGTGTTTTTCACACCCATGGCAATGATATTTCCTATCCAATCTTGAGCCACAAAACCAACTCCTAAAGGACCTAGATTGCCATTAGAGGCTCCATCAAAATTGATTTTAGTCTCCCCTTCCATAGGTTTTTACCACTTGACCTCCTTTATACGATTCGAATCCGGATTAACCCAGTCCAGCCCATTAACAGGCCAAAAACTAGATTTTTTTAAAAACATAATAAATTTAGAAAAGAGACTACTTTTTAAAAAAAATTTAAAGGCATTTTTATAGCATAGAGATATATAGAGCAAATGAAATAGAGTTTAACCCATGAATTGTAGAAAATAGTTTATTGTTGTTTATATTCATTTTGCTGATTACATTACATCGCACAAAGCATACTTCATAGTCAGTGCATAATGGCTTAGAACTTAACACATTTCTAGAAAGTTTACTCACCATTGTTCAAAATTGGAATTGAATGGCATAGAATATTTGGAAGATAAATGTTTATTTTCTGAATTTTAAGTTCCATAAAGATAATTAAATATATTTTAAGATACTGCTTATAATTTAATACTAGACTATAATGATATAATAACACCACATTAGATATGTCTAAATTGTAAATTACTTGATGACAGTTACAAGTATCAATATAACTTCCCATACAATAATCATTACAAGTATACACACATTAGAGTTTCTGCCATATTTTCTCTCAAAATTTCTCTACTTGTTTTTTGATAGTTGAGCAAGTAAGCTCTTGAAGAGGTTATTTAAAAAAGTTAAACTAATTGTCAAAGGACAAGAAAACCAAAGATGAAATTGCTGTGTGAGGGCCAATTATCATGAATGTTGTGTAAGGGGTGATTGTTATAGATTTGAATTGTTGCTATAAAGTTCGGTTAAATAAAAAATTGTTGACTTGAATGGCCAATTAAAGGTACAATTGTCATAATATTCAATGTTAAGAGTGTTATGAAGGGTTGACTAGCTATGAACGTGTTTCTACATTCAAGCACTAGCAGATTTTGAAGAAGATAACAGCAGACAGCCTAGGGAAGATCAATGCCAACTTTCACAAGGAAGAAACTAGCATGGAGTGGGATGTTGGAATTGTGACAACAATAAAATTTTGGACCTGTTTGTGGTGCAGTTTTGGTCACCCACCCCCAAAGAGAAAATCTAGGCAATTCATAAAAAAGATCTGGGTTCCATGTAGGTTGCTATTCCATTGAAAAAGCGGCACCAATGATGTTGTCGGGATAATTGTATGTACGGGTTATTATATTAATAAAGTATTATGTTAGCCTCGGTCATGAGTGACCGAGAGGTTAGATAGTTACGTCACGACGTTTCGGTCGTGGCCCTTTGGGTAGTTTATATTCCCTCTCGGAGGATGGACACGGGAGATATTATTGTATGATCATTATGATGTAAATGTACTTGCCAGTCTGGAATGATTAATGAAAGTATTTATTATTCTATGATATATTCTGTGTTTATTATATTTCCTTTACTATGTCTGTGCAATATTAAGTTTACCCAGCGGGCAAACATCTGGCGCCGTTGCTAAACGAATCTGGCAAGTGATGGAATGAGTGGACGGATGGGAATACCATTGGAGGAGAATATCAATGTGAGGACGAATGAGGACGGAATCATTGCATAGACTTTATGCCTAATCAATTGAATAAAATTAAAAATTTAAAGAAGGAACTCGAGGAGGAACAAGCCGCTAGACAAGCCGTACTCGCACAGCAGCAAGTAGAGCGAAGGGAGAGATTCAGAAGACGCACCGAAGGACTACCGAAGGGAGTAAGTCAAGGCGAGCATCTGGAGGAATCTAACCGGGAGGCCGGAAGAAGTGACGAGGACCGCCTGGAGGAAACAAGGAGCTTGTTTGGGTCCTTAACCTTAACCCCATGGACGGAAGCAAGAGAAGCCCGAAGGAAGGAGGAAGAGGAAGCCGCACGAAGGAAGGCTCAGGGAACTATTGCTGCTAAGAGTGTCGAAGTGACAGAGGGGCACGGGGATCACAGTAGCCCACCAGGCTTGGATAGTTCCAGTAGTTCGGGGACATCAAGTGGTACGGTAACGAACAATTCTAGAGGACCAACACCGGCAGTACCATCCCAACCTGTAACACAACCGGTGCTGCAAACACAGTCAACACCTAGAAAAGTAACCATGGCGACACACAAAGAGAAATTGCCCAAATTTCATGACGACGGAAAGGACGATCTAGCACGACATTGCCGTACATGCGAAACCATCTGGTCAGCCAACAGGGTTACCGACTAGCACGAATGGATGAAGCAATTCCCCGCCACACTGAGAGGAGTTGCCATTGACTGGTACTCAGACTTGGATAAAACCAAGATAACCACGTGGGACGAACTAAAGAAGGGATTCGAGAAGGAGTTCCGGCTCCTCAGGGATGACAATGAGATAGTCTCGAAAATCTACGGAACGGAACAAGGTAAGAAAGAAACCGTACGAGCTTATGGCCGCCGACTAAAGGAGCTAGTAGGGAAGATGGAAAGCCAACCAGCAGATGGCTTAAAGAAGAGATGGTCTGTTGAGGGCTTGAACTCCAAGCTACGGCGGAAGATGAAAATAGTACCTCCGACATCCTACGACAATGCATATAACTGGGCCATGGACTTGGAAAGTGAGAACAAAATGTCAAAAAAGAAGAACAAATCCTCGTCATCAGACGACGACACTTCCGAAGAAGATAGCAGTAGTGACGACCAACTGAAAAAGAAAGTCACGACACTCCAAAAAGACACGGAGAGAATGCTAAAAGAATTTAAGTCAATGAAGGGGAATACGAGTAAGGATGACGAACTCTGGTGCACGGAGTGTAAAGAAAGTGGCCACACGAAGGGTGCCTGTCCCAAAAAGGCATTCTATGACATCTGCCAGATTATGGGACATTCCACAAAGGAATGCCCATATGACATGAAGACACGACACCAGCAAGTGCTCTTTACACGAGCAACCATCCACATCAGGAACGATAGAACCAAACAATAATGCATCTTTAGGGGGTTACCAAGGCAACCGACGAGGCAGACGAGGGAACAATAATAATTCCACCTGAAACAGGGTCCAGTACGATGCGAAGGGATGCCCAATGATCCAATGTAGGGCATGCAACCAATGGGGTCATTACGCGAGTGTAATAATAATGATGCCCCTCAACAACTGTGTCGGTGGTGTGGCCCTGGTGACCATGAAGATGACAATTGTCCTAAGTCTGGCGTAGGGACCAACCTGTTGGATATTGAAGGAAACGTGAGGATAAAAGAAGCGGTATTGGCTCTTACTCGAGGGCAAGTGAAGGAAGCCAGGTACCCCCATATGGAGAAACAGAGGATGCTGGAAGTAGGACTCTACAGCACAGACGCGGAACGGAACATTGTACGGTAGATGCTCCAACTGGAGATACCTGTGAAACTCCAGGACCTCCTACACACCATGCCACATTTGCGGACAATCCTACTGGGCACAAAGGTTGGCCAAACCAACATGAAGCACATGGACACTTCCATAGCCGGAGGCTCCGCAACGGATCCAATGTTGCTAGCCATCAATAATGGCAGACACCCAGCCGTGGTGGAGATGGGCATTCTCGGCACTATTCTAACGGACACCATAATAGATAGCGGTTTTGGAGTAAACGTCCTACCCGAGGACACATGGAAAAAATTAGGGAAGCCTACCCTGTGGCCACCAACATTTAATTTGCTAGGTGCCGATCAACATGAAATTAAACCCCTTAGAACGTTGTTGGCACAACCAGTTACGGTGGGTGCGCACAACCATTTGTACTTGACTTTGTGGTCATCCCACTTAAGCAAAAGGGGTATGACGCCATCCTGGGGAGAGGATGGCTAGTGGCGGCAAAGGCAAACCATAATTGGAAACAGAATACACTCTCGATGGAGAGTGGAGGTAGGAAATTTACCATTGATCTCCAGACCCAGTTGGTGAGTGAGGAACTTGCCTCTTCCTCAGGGTCAGAATCCGAAGGGGAAAACGACCCACGAGATGAAGGAAGGAACGGAATGGAACCGAATAGTGAAGGCGTGCTAAGATTGAGAGAATACGCAGAGGATGATGTAGATTCACTGAACGGTCTCTTCCACTGGCAAATAGAGGATTATGAACTCTTCCGACCAGCATGCAATGTACTAAGTATTGAGGAGGTGTCGGAAACATTTCCCTCTGAGTATGAAGGGGATGAGAAAGTAAGTGAAGTTTCGACGCATAAATTTGATAAGCAAAACCCCATGAAGAATAAGGAGTCGTTTGTCAAACCAATGAATCTGGGAAAGGAAGAGGAACCTAAGCTCATTCCTGTCGGCGATGATTGGAATCCTGTGTGGAATACCGCAGCCTTCAAAATCTTTATTCTCCTTCTTCTTATGGTTCCAAGCTTTTGGATCGCCATTGAAAATAGACTCGGCGACAGGGAGAGGGAACGGCTGCACACTCTGTGGACTCTCGACGAATGGATACATGACGCCAGCAACGAGACCAATTTGAAACCTTTCCCGGAGAGGATGGACCCGAGAGGACGGATAGAGCAACCGAGAGGATGGACCCGAGAGGACGGACAGAGCAACCGAGAGGATGGAAAAGGATTTTAGCGGTCAGGCAGGCGACCCGAGAGCAGTCCGTACGGGCGACTAGAGAAGCCTTTGGATAGGGAATTGAAAAATGCTCGTACGACTATGCATGACCGTACAGTGGAAAACAAGAAAAAAATAAAATATTAAAAAAAAGAAAAAGAAAAAAAGTTTTTTTAAAAAAAAAAAGAAAAAAAAAAGGAAAAAGAAAAGAGAGCACCGTACAGCCGCATGTCCGTATGGCAAAAATCACAGAACTTGAAAAGCAACATACGACGATGCGACCGTACGACATCTAATAACCGTACTGCATAGGCACCGTACGACAAAAGAAATAAAGTGCAGATTAAGATCCTTTGGCCACCGTACGGAAGCAACATGATGGGTTTTCGATTGCACCGTACGGGAAGAGTCAACATTAGTGCCGCACGGACGGGAGACAGTTGCCGTACGGTGGAAACATAAGGAAGTAAACGTAGGCTGTGTACGACAGAAAGGAGGAAGTAAAAGCATTCCTGCCGTATGACAGTATGGAAAACTCAACATTAGAAGATAAGTGTCGTACGGTGGAAAGAGATAAAGTAGCCATCCGACAGAAGGAAGCACAGCACAACAAACAAGAAAAGTGCACCGTACAGAGCTATCGTATGGTATATAGCCATACGGTCAAGCCGACGTATGACAACGAAAGCGAATGAAGTGAACGAGTCGCCATCGTACGGTGACCAAGGGAAAAAACGGCAATGACAACATAAAGGACACGCGCAAGAACCACCGTATGGTGGAAAGAAGAGAATACCACATGTGTGAGGAAGGTTACCGTACGACAGCAAAGAAATAAGGTGCGCACAAGGGAAGCACTCGCGTGCAAGAGGGAACAAAGCTGTCCTTGGCCGTACGGCCTTATGAAACAGCACACCCTGCCGTATGGTGAAAAAGAGAGGTGTTGTACGGCTATCGAGATCAAGCATTCTGTACGGCACATACAAGACATAAAGCACCGTACGGTAATGGAGGTATCCGCTAGAAGGGGATAAGTGATCGTATGACAAAAATTATAAAGCCACGTGAGGAAAGGAATCCACGAGCAGAAGATCAATTATTTTTGTTGTTTGTACGGCCACAAGAGGTTGAGGAAAACCAGCTTCCGTAAGGTCACATGAAAAAAAAAAAAAAGAACCAGAAGGGGTAAGGAAAGAGTCTGGCAATTCCGTATGGCTGAGAGAAAATAATAAGGGTCAGGTATTAAAAAAATGAAGAAGCCAGTAAGAACGGCAAGGACTGGCAGCAACAAAGAGAAGGTTTTAAAAAAAAACAAAAAACGACGACAAATCAAAACAGTTCCGAGTGACTAACGTATGGTATCGAAGGGAAGGACATAAGGAGGTAGTGAGGAAACCGTAAGCGCTTGGCAGAAAAGAGTGTGGGATCGGAAGAAAATCATAAAAATGGTGTGTTCCATGGACTTCTGTGTGGGTTGGAAGGTGCTGATTTGGTCTTGGCGGCGGGGGCGCTACCCCTCGACCCCACTAGGGGCGTTGCCCCCTAGACCCCCATCGTCCTTTTGAGGAACACCACAATTGTGAGTTGGGGCATCGGGATGGCATGAGGGAATTATTGAGTTCAGTTATCAACCTTTGAAAAGTGTGACCAGTTGATGAGACCCGGAGTTGCTGCAGGCATAGAGTGTCTGCATGACGGAGGTGGAGAGAGCACTAGAGAAAGCCTTTGGAGAGGGGTACTACGCTTTGAGGCACTCGGAGTAGGTGTTGGCTGGACGTGAGGTTGTCTTGGTGGATGCATAGAGAGCTCGGGAGGAGCTAACCACCCAGTTGGAGGCAGTAGAGCAACACTTGGCTCAGCGTACCCAGCAGTTGGAAGCAGAGAAGGCGGCACGGGTGGCTATCAAGGTCAGATTGGCTAGGGAGACAGTATTGTGTTAGAAGAGGCTACAAATGAAACGTGTTTTTGGAGACCAGTTTGGTGTAGGTATGGGAGGAATGTGATGTGACGGAACAGACCTACTGGAAGCAGCATTGATGGGGAGGGCAACACTTCAGCTTTTTCAGAGACGCCCCTCTGCCCCTTCTTCTCAGTGATTTTCTTATTCTATGTAGTGTATTTCATCTCCCTTTTGTTGTGAGTTGTCGGAGACGACTCTGTTTTTTTGGGGGGATGATGTTGTCGGGATAATTGTATGTACAGGTTATTATATTAATAAAGTATTATATTAGCCTCGGTTGTGAGTGACCGAGAGGTTAGATAATTACGTCACGACATTTCGGTCGTGGCCCTTCGGGTAGTTTATATTCCCTCTCGGAGGATGGAGACGGGGGATATTATTGTATGATCATTATGATGTAAATGTACTTGCCAGTTTGGAATGATTAATGAAAGTATTTATTATTCTATGATATATTTTGTGTTTATTATATTTCCTTTACTATGTCTGTGCAATACTAAGTTTACCCAGCGGGCAAACAAATGAAAAATATGCTGCATGGATATTTCATATAAATCCTAATTGCGGGCGGAATGGGGTGAAAATTGTGTCAGAAAATCGTGTGGGTAAATCCAGTGAATTTTTTTTGCACTTATTTTACTGATTGAAATATGCATAAGCACCAAAACTGGGTTGAAAGTTGCGGGTCCATGGTCCATGATTTTGTAAAAAAACTTACAATTTATTGGAGAAAAAATTGGCATCAGCACCAATTTTTTATTTTCTTGATTAAATATGATTTTTTAAATTTTTTGCCTCACATTGAGAGTCCTCTTAATGACTTGGTTTAGTTTGCCCCACGAACTCTCATATTACATCAATGCAGATGCTGTTAGGACTCAATGATGCCTATTTCATAGTTTCGTTTAGAAATTATGCACTTGATTACCACTGATCCTGAGCAGCCAGTAGAGAAGACAAAACCCATTGTACAAAATGTACATTAGCATATTAAAAGTTTGTAAATGTTAATGCCGGGAAAAGCTTGGCAACTACATAAAAATAGAAAATGGCAGAAAATCTGAGTATGTTAAACTAATTGTTGAAGGAGAAGAAAACCAAAGATGAAATTGCTGCGTGAGGACCAATTATCCTGAATGTTGTATATGGGCAGATTGTTATAAAGTTGAATTGTAGCTACAAAGTTCTGTTAAATAAAAAATTGTTGACTGCAATGGGCAATTGTCATAAGATTCAATGTTCAGGGTGTTATGAAGGGTTGATTAGCAATGAAGGTTCGGCTACATTCAAGGTCTAGCAGATTTTGAAGAAGACGATGACAGACAACATAGGGTAGATTGTAATGTTCTCTCTCTAGGCCTAAGTAGTTGGTGACCGCTAGCCTATTCTTCTGTTCCCCATAGGCTAATGCCTGTGGTTAGGGGTACTCTTGGGTTCTATGGTTGTGCAGTTCCTTGTCAGTTATTTATGGTTGGTTTCAAGCTTATGTCCATTTTGGTAAGTTTCTATTTTAGCTTTAGCAGTTTCTCTCTCATCCTACAGTACCCCAGCACCTTTACTTTTGCGTCTTCATCAAATTTCATTTTTTCAATTTAATGGGGTATTTATTAATTAAATGTGAAATTCTAATGTTTTGCAATTAATTTATATTTTAAGTTGACTTTTGGTTTCGTGCCCAACTATGGTAAAAATGAAATATTTCATTTTAAAATTAAAGTACTAAGTCTTGGGTGTGAAAGGTAAGGATATATAAGGGAATTATTTATTTGATTTAGTTCATCCTATGTTTGGCGTGGAAAAGTGGACTCAATAAAATATTAATTTTTCTCCATGCTGGGCATGGAGTTAGTTAAGGCAATAAAATATTATATTATTTCCTTAAGTTTGGTGTTGGATTGAGGAGATTAAAAGAGGCCTTTTCATATGATTTTGGGTATGTGTGCGTGAAGAATTGAACAAGAGGAATTGCAGGGTTTTGGTTTCAGAGCTCTTGGGAGACAGAAAACTTCCTTGAAAACAACTTTGAGGGTGAGAGATCTCTCCAGGATGACTTGCAGATATTTTTACACAAAAACAATGCAGATATATTGATTGCAGTGATTAATTTAATGGTTTTGGAGATTATTTCTGGACACAATGGAAGATATTTTTGGGTTTTTAATTGCAAGTATATAATGGTTTCTTTGAAGAATTTTATTTTATCAGGTTCGATGGTTTTAGGCATGATTTGCAACATTATTGTGAGCTGCACGTGTTGAATTGGTTTGACCTCATGAATTGGGTGGATTAGTTTTTCTTGCTGGGGTTTTGTTTTAGCTTAGCATTTTTTCTTGATGATTCTCTGAGTTTCAATGCTTTTTCAAACTGGTAGTGTTTGCAGTGATTCAGTACTGGGAGACAACATTGGTGCCTAAATTCCTTGCAGCTGTACAATAACCTCACTCACCTTTTTGGTCGATTTGAATAGGAGAATCCGAAACTTTTTGTGGATACTCTAAATTTGTTTTGGTAAAGGCTAAGCAAGAAGAAGTATGAATTTTCAGGATCTGAAATTGAGTTGTTGGTTTTTTCGTAGCTGATCGCCCTCCCTTTCTGGGTGCCTAAGACTGCTAAAGAAAAAATTGATGCTGATTAATTGAAGCTTCTGTTAATGGTTGCCTTCTTCATTCAAAAAGGGACACCCTTGCCAAGAGATCCAGCAGCAATTGTAATTATTGAATCTAGTGTCTGAGGAAGGATTTACAATTTTTTCTCTTAGTTGCCCCTATTCAAGGAATGCACCCAGCTGCTTACTAAGGGCAACTTTGGTCTGAGTTTATTGTTTAATGGTGAAGATTTGGTGTAGCAGGCAGATTAGAGTTATTTAGATGGTATCATATGTGAAGTCCCCTGCTGGGAATCTGCCCAAATTTCAAGGATAATCATTCTTTACTATGCCATTAAATTAAGCATAAGAAACATTTTAGGATCCATAATAAATTTGATAGTTAGCATACTCAATCCCAAATTCCCCATTCCTCTCCTAAACTGTATCCTTAAGAAGGATGAGGATTTAGTTGTCCTTAGGGCACTTGGACACCAATCTACAAGTAGGCTCCCTCAAGGTTTCTGGAACACATATTCAATACCTATATCAGGACTTCTCCCTCAAGGTTTTGTGATACATGTCCGGAAGCCATCTTTGGTTTCCTCCTACATTGTGAGGTTTTACTCCATCTCTCCCTAACAAAATCAATGTATCCTCTTAACGGTATTAGTGAGTGGTTTAAGGAAAGGGGCTAAGAGTATACTAATTATAAAAGATTATGAAAAGTATGATTATATATGTATAAAAGAATACATCACGACTGATATGTATCTACCCCCCACACACACACATATCCTAAATTACTGTTATAACTACTACTAACTTACTAACATTACTGAGTATGTTTAAGATTACTACCCTTAACTCATAACAATATTCAAGTATGAGGTACTGTAGATGAGTATTGATCAGATATAATTTCACATACTACTTAAGAATTCGCTCCTTGCCAGTGATCAGGATTGATCTCCCTTTGATCACTTCCCACTGCAGTATATTAATATATTTCTAGATAGATTCCTTTCCTTCGAATGAATGCCAGATATCAATTCTCATTCGATGCCCTTTGGTTGGTGTTTGAAATCTCCTTTATACTTTTGTCTCTACCGGTCATTGGAGAGTCATGTCCTCTCCTTAATTGATCGCTGCTTGTTACATCATGAATTTACTTAATTAATTAATAACATTGCACCTCATGGGAGTAAGTCCAAACTAAATTCTGGAATCATATTTTTGAAAATGTAATTACTTCTTTCATTATGAAAACTGCACCATGTATGCCCGATCTGTTCTTGATTACTCTCTTAATTTAATCATTATCATCCTTAACTATTTGACCATATAATGAACCAACTATGATCAATAGCATTTTCTGTTCATTCTATACTGTACGGGGCCATGACAGTCCGCCCCTCCCAAAATTGTTTGCACACAAGCAATTTCAAGTTTGGATGATTGAAGATTTCTTCTCCTTCCCATGTAGCACTGACAGTCCCAACCGGTGCTGAGAGGGGAGGGGTGAATCAGCACCTATAAAACTTTCTCTTAATTTATCTGATGAAGTATACTTAACTGTAAGCTACACAGATTCAAGCATAAAATAGTATCAAGCAAACAATCACACAGTGACACCAGATTTATCACGTGGAAACCCAATTTGGGTGAAAACCATGGTGTGAGGAGACCTCACAAATTCTACACTCTTCTAAAGTGCGCCCTGTTAGGAGCTTTCCTTGTTAAAGGATTACAGCGCACTATTAGATGCGACCCGGTTAAGGGATTTGTTATAATAAGGCCGGTTAATGCTTGCCTTGTTAGAGGACATAGAACACCTTACAAGATGTCACCCGGTTAAGGGATTTGATACAAGGGACCTGTTAGAGTCCACCCAAATACTAAGATTTAACTATTGTAATTGCTAGAAAACAATAGAAAGATTGACCTTTTACAAATGGCTTTGCATAGCCTGATAAGATCTTTGTTTGTGCTCAACTAAGAAGCATCACCGGTCGCCGCAGGTGTGTTTCTCTTCTACTGTTGTGCTTCTCTGCACACTCTTCTCTTTCTTCTTCTCTTTGCTATTTACCCTAGCTTCTTCAAGCGTACAAGTTCACTCTTTTCTTTGGCAGAATGAAGACAACTCATATTCTTAACAGGCAAAAGAATATATAGAGTTCTTTCCCTAATTGCACCTCTCATGCATGACCTAACTTCAGATCCCTTTCGGATACATCACTTGGTGAAGTATTAGTTCACTAAGGAAACATCCGATGCATGCTCTTGCTTTATCCGCTTTATGAAGAAAACAATAGATGCGTGTCAAGCACCTTTCCTTCACAAGAGATAACTCCTTGTTTTAAAGCCACACATTTCGGCTTTAAAACCTTCCAACGCGCCTCAAACCGATCACCATGTTAACTCAAAGTCATCCGGATTTATTGCAATAAATCTCGGTCAAAGAGTTGGTTCAAACAGATAGTTGACTATGACTTCCCCGATTTTTCTTATCATACCGAAGTCTCTTCTTTATCGGTTGAGATCCTTAGGTAAGAGCTTTAACCTGTCACTGTTCCTTCCTTAGCTTACCGGTTTGCACATTATCCCCGGTTGTCTTGTTGACACCGGTTTGCACCTTTTCTTCCTCTGAGCTTGTTGACACCGGTTGTATCTTGGTCCTCGGTTGATGTTTGAATCCTCCTTTCCTTGACTATACATTACTCGGTTGCTGAGACTTTCCGTAGTGACCGGTTGCTTTTGATTTCTTGCATAGTGTCACCGGTTTCCACCGGTTGCCAAACCAGCCTCTTGTCATACAAAGCTCCTTAGATCTTTGGACCTTAGATTGAGATGACAAGACATCTCCTTTCTCTTTTCTCTTTTGCCAATCAATGACAATACATAATTGCCATGTACTGGTAGCAGGCTTATCGGTTACCATCTCTTGATGCCAACAAGCACCTTCTTCAGGTAAGACCTATTTGATTAAGAGTTCAGGAATGGTCTTATTTTTTAATCGTTATTCCCTCATATTGAGGACTGCTTCTGGCTCCAAGATCAACTTACCCTCGTCATGGAGGTAACTCTACACATGGGGTAATTTGTTGTCCTAGAACTTTTTTAAGTCGGGATATCTGGAAAACATTGTGAATTCTGCTGTTCTTAGGCAATTCTAATTCATAAGCTACCTCCCCTATCTTCTTTAGGATCTTGTAAGGTTTATAAAAAAGAGGTTTTAGCTTTTTTGTTCCATTGGTCTTGATGGAAGACTGCTTATACAGTTGTAGCCTTAGGAAAACCATATCTCTAACTTCAAATGTTCTTTTAGTACAATTCCAATCAGCATAGATCTTTTGCTAGTTTTGGGCATGGTGGAGATTATCCTTGATAGTGTTCATGATATCTACCTTTTGTTGTACAAAATCCTTCGCGCCCGATACTCTACTTTCTTGGAGAGCCAAACTTCCAAAAGAGGCTGCCTCATAACTATATAAGGCCTTAAATAGACTCATTCCAATTGATTAGTGGTGAGTTGTATTGTAGCAATATTTGCCAAGGTGTAACCGCTTGATCCATACTTTCTGTTGGCCAATGACGTAGTTCAAGTATCCCTCAATCCATTTGTTAACAATCTCTATCTGACTGGTGGTTTGGGGATGGTAACTTGATTGTGTTGGTAGTCAATTCAGTTTCTACTAAGTAGACGAGTTCTTACCAAAATAGGCTAAGAAATTTGCTATCTCAATCATTGATAATGTTCTTTGGTAATCCATGTAATTTGAACACTTCTTTGAAAAAGACTTTGGCCACTTGGGGTGCCCTAAATGTTCTAGATATGGCCATAAAATGAGCATACTTGGTTAGCCGATCCGCTACTCCATACATACAATCTTTTCCTTGGACTTTCAGAAGCCCTGTTATAAAATCCATAGAGATACTTTCCCATTTTTGGTTTGGTATAGGAAGAGGTTGGAGGAGGCCTATTGGATGTGTTTGTTCAGTTTTGTTCTTTTGACATGTCATACACTCATGGGACATGTTTAAGCACATCTTTCTTAAGTCCTTTCCAAGAATATTTTTCCCTCACTTGTTTATAGGTCTTGAAATAGCCTTGGTGTCCTGCTAGGGGATTGTCATGCCATTCTTTAATGGTTTTTGTTTTCATTTTCAAAACTGGTGCAAGATATATTTTGTATTTGTAGAGGATAAGTTCCTTCATTATTTTATAGTTTTCATCTTGTATATTCCCTTCAAGAATATCATTTATGTGTGAGTCTTTGACATGTTTTGCAATAATGGAGTTTTCCCAATCTGCTGTAAGTTCTATTATGGTGCACAAGTAGGGTTTGCGAGATAATGCATCTACGACGACCTTGTTCTTCCCCTTCACATATTCTATATCAAAGTTATAAGCTTGTAGTTTACTAACCCACTTTTGTTGGCGGTCATTTAGATCCCTTTGACTTAGGAAGAATTGCAAACTATTGTGATCCATTTTCACCACAAATTTCCCACCAAACCAAGTATTGTGTAAATTTGACCAATGGATGCATAATAGCCTGCATTTCTTTATCATAAATAGAGTAAAGTCTTTTAGTTGGAGTGAGTTTGCGACGCTCAAAAGCAATTGGGTGTTTATTCCGCATGAGGATTACTACAATGCCTTCTCCGGATGCATCACATTCCATTTCAAATGATATTGTAAAAGTGGGGATGGCAAGAACATGACATGAACTCATTTTTTTTTCTCGGTTCTCAAAGGCTTGTTGGGCTAGTTCATTCCAAATAAACATTTCCTTTTTGGTTAGGTTAGTGAGGGGGGTGTTGTGAGGTTTTCACACCATCACCCCATTGCAAATGGGAACCCCCTCTTTACGCTTGGCAGTAGGGTAGTTGTCCTAAGTAGTCTTAGTTTAGTGGCAATTTTCAAGTCTCCAAATCTTATTGATGAGTTTGAGCAACTTTAGCTTGCTAGTGAGTCAAGTCAGTTAAGGATATGAATGATAGCTGGGCCAACCTAGTCAAAGACGTGGAGTCAAGAGATTTGTGATGAAATGAATTAGAATCCTTGGAAAATCTTTGTTCTAATATCAAATTTATAATGGAAAGTCAAAAAATGTTGTGGGAGATAATATTGGATGCATGCTGATTCCTGAAATTTCGTTGAGTTTGGAATTTTTTAGAATCTCCCAAAATCTAAAATCTCCATTATAACTCCTATGAATCTGAAACCACTCTCAAACATCTTGACAATATTTATAGAAAATATGTTATATTTTCTATAAAAAGTTCTGCCCTGCTGCGCTTAACCATTTTGGAACCAAGACAAAGATGAATCAAGATAATTACAAAAGGAGAAGTCAACTTGATACAATTATGAGAAGTGAAAAACATGAGGCTTTGGGAGATTTGGATAAACGAAAAACGAAGAAGAAACAAGAAGATAAAATTGCAAGAAGACAGTGAAACTTCAAGCCCAAGTACTTAAGTTGGAACTTGGAGTGGTCGGAATCTGACCACCCCATGTCTTGGTTGGAACATGGAGAGGTCAGATTCCGACCCTCTCATGCTCCAATTTGTGAATGATAGCCTATATATTTCCGCCCTTATATTACCAAGGTCAAAAAATCAGTTTTCCCCCAAGTATGATCAGATTAAAGACAACTAAAAGATTAACTTCTCAATGAAAAACAACATCAAACTGATCATCACAATCCTTGCAATTTGATCCGGAAAGGAAGTGTTGAGATGAAATCCAAGCGAAAATGAAACAAGAAAAGGTGCATTAAAGTCATCCTAGGAGGAGGTGAAGATTTGATGAAGAAAACTTAGTGCTTGGAACATGGAGAGGTCGGATTCCGACCACCCCATGTCCAAGCTTGAACATGGAGAGGTTGGATTCCGACCACCTCATGTCCTAGGTGGAACATCAGCCCCCAAATTTCTGCCCCCCTTTATGACCAAATTTTCATTCCTCGTGATTTCTTACACAAGGAAAATGAAGTTTCAAGGTGAAAATAAAGATCTCACTAATCAAAACCAGTTTTGATTTTTAGCAAGTCAAGGGTTAGCTTCTCCATGAAAATATTATAATCAGACTTGAAATTAAGAGAAGATATGATTGAGTTCAAATAGTTCAATATGAAATCAGGACCAAGGTCATGGCAAAGGAAAAATGAAAGAAGTGAGCATCGCTTAAGATTGTGATGGCAATTAATGCCAAAGAAGGATGTTAAAGGGCTGGGACTCTGAAGGTCGAATTCTGACCTCACCAAGTCCAAACTTGGACTTTAGACCTTGAATTTACGCCCTCAAACGTTGGGCAAATTCTAGCTCCATCAACATTGTGGCATTGAGATGTGAAGAATTCAAGGTATAAATTGAGTTTTTTCTCCAAGTTAAGCTCGATTTGAGTGAGCAATGGGATCAAATTTTCGATATAAATATGAAGACCAGATCCTTAATGAAGAAAAGATCATGATCATCTTGTAAATTAAGATGAAACCCTCAGAAAATCTCATCAAGGAGTATTTTGAAATAAAATTGAAGTGACAATGTAGAAATTAAGGAAGTAAAGTTGTTGAAGGTCAAGGTGGCATGAATTTAAAGGAAAATGACATGGAGTTGGGACTTGGAAAGGTTGGAATCTGACCTCACCAAAGTCCAAGCTGGAACATGGAGAGTTTGGACTTCAGAGCACCTCATGTTCCAGGTGGAACATCAAACCCCTAAATCCCGCCCCTTCATTCTAATCTAAACTTTGTTTATAATGAATTCTTGCAAGAAAGTATGGAGTTTTTAAGATGAAATTTAGGACTCCCGACTTATACAACTATGGTTTGGTAATATTAAGGATTGGCTTTCCCATTAAGAAATTTTTTAAAAACAGATCCTTGAAGGTCAAGGTGGCATGAATTTAAAAGAAAATGACATGGAGTTGGGACTTGGAAAGGTCGGAATCCGACCTCACCAAAGTCCAAGCTGGAACATGGAGAGTTTGGAATTTGGACCACCTTATGTTCCAGGTGGAACATAAAACCCCTAAATCCCGCCCCTTCATTCTAATCTAAACTTTGTTTGTAATGAATTCTTGCAAGAAAGTATGGAGTTTTTAAGATGAAATTTAGGACTCCCGACTTATACAACTATGGTTTGGTAATATTAAGGACTGGCTTTCCCATCAAGAAATTTTTAAAAAATAGATCCTTGAAGGAGTTTGTGGTATGAATTTGCAAATTAGAGCAACATTTTTGGTCGAGGAAAAAGCTACACGTGAAGTTATTGATCAAAGAAAGAAGGCGGCTATGGTTTGAAAAGTGACCAAATTGGGAACTTGGGATGGTTGAATTCCGACCACCCCATGTCCTAGTTGGAACATGGAGAGGTCGGAATTCGACCCTCTCATGTTCCCGCTTGGGACTTTATGCCTTCGATTTCACCAGCTTGTAGAATGGCAATTCAAACTCGAAATTAAGCTGCCCCCTTTCAAATTCAGTCTTTTCTAGCACTTGCATGTTGAAGTGGTTTAAATGGGGCTACAAATTGCCATTAAATCTCATAATTTAAAAGTAAAAATGCAAAGTTTATGAGTTTGATCCAATTCTTCTTTTTTGTTTTGCAAGGTAATTATGAAAGAAGATGCTTAAAACATTGAGAATGGTAGCAAGATCAAGCTTGGGATTTAAGGAAAGTGGATGGTTTGAAGACAACAAATTAGAGCAAGGATGCAAATCCAAGTCTAGAAGTCAAGTGGCAAGATGGAATCCAAAGAATGGAATTTGAGGAACAAGTTGCAAAAGGAGGATGACTAGCAGTTGAAGATCAAGGCAGAGATGCAGAACTCTATAGCAACATGAAGATAAAGATCATAGGACCAAAGGAATGAACAAGTCTACAAGTAAAGAGCAATTATCATCAACTTGAATTCCCTTCGAGAATCCAAGTTCGATTGGATCAAGTGGAATAATCGAATTACATAAAACTTTCAGAACATCGAGGTCAAGAAGCCAAAATGAGAAGATTTCCAAAAGTAGAAGAAATTCACAAAGATGAAACAACTTGGGCCATCCCAATTGAAGGGTTGATAATGTTGAGTATCAAGAGATATTTTCTCATCACCAAAGAGATGATAAAGTCTATGAGATAAGGATAGCAAGGTGGCATCTACTCATCTTCAACCAATTAGAAGGCTCTAGTTGCACGTGTACATGTGGAGTCCACTTCATGTCTTTACCTAACCAATTTTCTCATTGGCTCTCAAAAGCATTGTAATTTTGTCATTGGCCCACAAGGTGGTGCCTTCATGTAATTGGATGAGCATTTGATGATTGTAACTATTAGTTGGATTAGGGTTGTGTTGGCAAGATCTTGGTCGTTGATTTGATGTTGATCTTGGCCCTTCATTGTAATTGAGCTTCTATAAAAGGCCAAAGCCTTTTATGTAACTCATTAGAGACTAGATTAGATTAGCTAAGGGAGTGACTTGTTGAAATTGTTGCCTTAATTCTATCAAAGTAATTCTCAATTCATTGTTGGTCTTCATAGTGGATTACTTGTGTTGCTTTTGAGTATTGCATGGTTTCTACATTTGCTCACTTAGAGTAGGATTTCATTTGATGTTGACTAGAAGTAGTTTAGTTGAATGGAAGCAATTGTGAATCAATCTTTGTAGAACTTGTCTAATCCATACCACTAGTTGCTTTTTGATTTTAAGTTTGCCTTGTGTGTTCAACTGGAAGTTTAATGAGCTTTACTTCAACTATTGCTTGGACATTGATATGCATCCATTGATGTTGTTAATGGAATTGTGATAGTTTGAACATCTTACATCTACCTTAGGAGATCGCACTAGCTTGGTTGATGTAGATGGCTAAACTAAGTGTAGTGGAGTCACAAAGACATCCACAATTTCTTGCATTCTAGGAGTTGAATAGCTTCCTAAACCCTTTTTTCCCTTAGCAATTTGTTGTTGAAGGAAGTTAAAGTAGTTGATATCCATTGATTGAGCAGCGTAAGTCCCCTTGTCATAGCCAACATATCATATCATTGAAACTGAGTGAAAGTATCAAGAAGGAACCTTGAGGTTGTCTCATTTGATCACACAATCCAGATACATTGTTTAGCATATGAGCATCCTTATTCAAGAGAGAGTTGGAAATTTGGTATTTTATCTTGGAATATTGAATCTACTATTTTGCATGTTGTAGTGGCATAAAACTCACATCAATAGGGGCCTGTAATTTTTGAGAATCCCTTTACAAATCTTTTGTAATAGCTATGTAAGCCCCCAAATCCTCTCAAATGAGCCAAGGATCTTAGTTTGGGCCATTCTTAAATAGCCTTGATTTTCTCTTTGTCCACGCTTACTCCCTGTATGCTGATTTTATGCCCAAGATAGAGAATCTCCTCTAAATCAAATTCTCATTTTGAGGCTTTAGCATATAATGATTCTTGCTCAAGAATTTCCAAGACTTCATCAATATGTCTAAGGTGCTCATCCCATTTTTGTTGTAGATTAATATGTCATCAAAGAATATTAATAGGAATTTCCTCAATTGCTTCCTCGAAGTATTGATTGAAATGTAGCTGCAACATTTGTCAGTCCAAAAGGAAAAAACAAGAATTCAAAATGATTATAATGGCATCTAAAAGTTGTTTTTGGAATGTCTTCTTCTCTAATTCTTATTTGGTGATATCTCGACTGCAAATCAATCTTAGAGGAGTATTTGGCCCCATGAAGCTCATTAATAAGTTCATTTACTCTAGGGATCAAATCGTGGTTCTTTATAGTTTTCTTGTTCAAAGCTCGACAATGTATACACATTCTCATGGTGCCATCTTCCTTTTTTACAAGCACTACTAATGATGCAAAAGGGCTTGAACTTGGTTGAATGTGACCCATCTTTAGGAGTTCCTATATAGCTTTCTCAATCTCTTCTTTATTTGAGGATGTCTATAAGGGGTAGTAATTATTGGTTTTGCCCCTTTTTCCAATTCTATAATGTGTTCAAATCCCCTTTTGGGAGGTAAATCGGGCGGAAAATTGCCAAACACTTTTTTATATTTCCTAAGGATGGGTTGTAGATCAATGTGTATAGTTGAGCCCTGTGGAGTAGATATGTTCAGGATCATGCATTGGGCGACCCACTCTCCTTGCCCATTACCAAAGATTCTTTCTATTCTTTTGTTGGAAACTACATTTGGGGACCGTTGGGTAACCCTTCCAAGGTTATTTCTTGATCCTTGTGTTGGAAATGAATTTTTAAGTTAGGAAGATCAAATTTAAAACATCCTAGGGAGTATATCCATGGAACACCTAATATTATGTTGGTGTCCAAAGGCACTATGTGCAAGTCCTCTATAATGGAGGTACTACGTGTAAGTCCTCTATAATGGACCGTTTCCCTAACATGATGTCTTTTTGTGGAACTATTTTGGTGCATCTAACTAGAGATCCTGTGCCCTGGGTTGTAGTAGATCCTCCAAAGTGCTTGGTTTTTAGTTTCATCTTTGTAACTAGTCTTTCATCAATGAAATTATGGGATGCCCCACTATCTACTAGAGGGATATCCTCTGTCCTTTTATGGTGCTTTTGATCCTAAATACACAATGCTTGGAAGCTTGAGTGATGGTAGCTATCTTTCCACATTTTTCATCTTCATGTCTTGCCTTCTTGGTGTCATTTTCAACAATCTCTTTATCGGAGTTTGCTTCTATCTTTTGGATTCAACCTCTATTTCTGCAACTATGCCCTGGTTCCCATTTCTCCTTACATTTGTAGCACAAATTCTTCCTCTTAGGTTATCCTTCATGGCAAATATGCCCTTGACCCCAAAGAATTTGGCAATGGAAGCATAAGCCCTTTTTCCTAAGTTCATTTTTGGATGTGAAAGTTGTGTGGTGCCCATCATTCTTGTGGAGAGATCTTGTATGCTCATTTGTAGATGATGTTTTTAGCCTCAAAGTTGTTTCAATGACATCATCTAGAGTGGTTGGTTAAAGGGCGCTACCAATCCTTTGAGTGAATCTTTCTATCCCTCAACAAATAGGTAGGTTGGCCTATCTTCATCAATTCCTGAAACTCAAACTGCAATTCTTTGGAACTTTGTTATGTAATCATCCAATATTCCTTGCTGTTTTATGTGGGTTACTTCTTAAAAAAAAACTGCAGGTGCTACTGTTCAAATCTTTTGATTAGTTTTTGTGAGAATTCATCTTAGGAGAGTACATTTTTTTGCCCTTGGGTGTGGACTCCATGGTGTCACTATTCATGGGCCAGTCCTAAATGTAGGATAGAAAATTGCACTGCATCCTCTTCCTGTCATTGGGCTGAGGGAAAAATAAGTATTCAACTTTTGCAACCACACATGGGCTATTATTTTATCAGATCCATTGAAGTTTGGAAGGGTTATTTTGTTTACTTAATGTTTCAAGTCCTTACTTGGACATCTTCTCTCCTTTCTAGTTGCTTCATGTCTTTTTGCTTCACAAATTCCCTAAATGATGTGGTTCTTCTCACTTCAAGGTCTAAATTTGTGTAGGCTATGGCCATTTCTTCGGTGCTGTTGGCGGGTGGATTTATTTCTACTTTCTTGGGATATCATCAATGGGTAGGAAAGATGGCTTTGGTATCCTAGATGTAGAGGATCCATTATTTTCTGAATGATTTGAACTTATGTCTCTTCCATTTGGGGAATTGGTCTTAAAATTATTAATTGAATTACCCATGTTTTGAATGCTTGCAGGAGCACTTGGATTGTTCTTTTGTTTTGGTCCATTAATGCTTTGATTGTCATTTCTATGAATGTTTTAAAATCAGTTTCCCTTTGTTTTCCCATGTTATTGTTTTTAGTGGGGTTAGAATTCACTTTTAAGTTTTTCCCTTTTTGTTTTTTCTAATAGCCTTTGTGCCCTTTTGCTATGTTCCATTAACTTATCTTTCACAGGATGGCAGGATTAAAGTTCTGATACCAATTTTAATGTCCCCTTGCTGGGAATCTGCCCAAATCTCAAAGATAATCATTCTTTACTATGCCATTAAATTAAGCATAAGAAGCAATGTAGGATCCACAATACATTTGATAGTGCTCATACTCAATCCCAAATTCCCTATTCCTCTCCTAATCAGTAACCTTAAGAAGGATGGGAATTTACTTGTCCTTGGGGCACTTGGACACCAAATCTACAAGTAGGCTCCCTAAAGGTTTCCAGAACACATTCATACCTATTTTGGGACTTCTCCCTCAAGGTTTCATGATACATGTCCTTATCCCATCTTGGGATTTTCCTCCTACATTGCGAGGTTTTATTCCATCTCTCCCTGACAAAATCAATCTATCTTCTTAACGGTATTAGTGAATGGTTTAAGGAAAGGGGCTAAGAGTATACTAATTATAAAAGATTATGAAGAGTGTGATTATATATGTATATAAAAGAAATACACCATGACTGATATGATCTACCATATATATATATATATATGCTAAATTACTGTTACAACTGCTACTAGGTTACTAATATTACGAAATATGTTTCAGATTATTATATAAATTCTTTAACTCATTACAATTTTCAAGTTTGAGGTACTATAGATCAGTATTGACCAGATATAATTTCACATACTACTTATCAAATTCGCTGCTTGGCAGGGATCAGGATCAATCTCCCTTTGATCAGTTCCCACTGCAGTATATTAATATATTTCTAGATATATTCCTTTCCTTCGAAGGAATGCCAAATATCAATTCTCATTCGATGCCCTTTGGTTGGTGTTTGAAATCTCCTTTATACTTTGTCTCTACCTATCATGCCTCTTGGCATAGATGCTTCACTAGAGAGTCACATCCTGCCCTTAATTGATCACTGCTTGTTACACCATGAATTTACTTAATTAATAAAATCACACCTCTTGAGAGTAGCTCCAAACTAAATTCTTGAATCGTATCTTTTAAAATATAATTACTTCTTTCATTATGAAAACTGCACCATGTATATCTGATCTGTTGTTGGTTAGTCTCTTATTTAATCATTATCATTCTTAACTATTTGATCATATAATGAACCGACTATGATCGACAACATTTACTGTTCATTTTGTACTGTGATGGGGTCATGACATCTTTCTTCCTTTGAGGAGCACAAGTATCTTTGGTGTATAGCCATCTTTAGGTTTGCATTCTTTAGTCAACATTGTGCTAATTGGAACTGCTGTAGCTCACTGTTATTCATGATATTGTATCAGATTGGCAGGTTAATGAAAGCTTAAGTTAAGGTACTTGTCCTTTTAAAAATTCTTTGTTGCATGTTTAAAAGAACTCTGAGGGAGACCTAAGTTTGGAAGTAATGCTTGAGAAATTTTCCATTGACGGGCAATGGGACATCCTCTCCAATCAATATTTTAAGCTTAACAGCATCCGCTCCCAGAATCTCAGAAATCTGATACGGACCTTTCCAAAGTTTGTCAAATTTATCATGAGCCCCTTGTTTTTCATGTGCGTCCTGGCTTGTCTGTCAAACCATCTCTTCACTACCCCTTGATGTTTTGCAAATTTATCTAGGGTTTCATCTCTTTTTTCATCTAGTTGCATAAGTTGGGACAATCTCGCTTGAACCCTATCCTCATTGTCAAAATACTCTTGCATAAACTGCAAATTTGGGGTTTTCAGTTGGAATGGGAAGACTGGGTCTTGTCCATACACCAAATGGTATGGGGAGGTCCCTATGGAATTCTTGATCCTTGTTTTGTCTGGTCAAAGAGAAAACTTCAATTGCATGTGCAAATCCCTTAGATTCTTGTCTAATAGCTCTTACACTCAACATGTTTTTATTGGTCAACTCAGCTAGGCCATTTCCCTGGGGATAATAATTAGATGAAAATTTCAAAGTAAAACTTAAGTGAAGAAAATGCAGGATTATTATAAAAAACTAAGGCTAAGGACATCCAAACCTTGTGACAATCTTTCCTTCAAGAAATTTAATAACATCAGTATTTCACAATTTCAAAGCTTGGGCTTCCGTCCATCGAGTACAATAGTCAGTAGCAGTAAGAATGTACTTGTGTTGCATTGAGGAGGGTGGATTGATAATACTGATAAAGTCAAGACCCCATTTCGCAAATGGCCTTACTTCAATCATTGGTTGTAGAGGCATTGCAAAATTCTTCTCCAACTGCAGTTGTCTAGCAAATGTGACAAGTCTTAATGTGTTCGTGCACATTTTTGAACATAGTCAGCCAATAATAGTCTGATCTCAATATCTTGTGTGCAGTTGCCAAACTTGCTCCATGACCTATTCCAAATTTGTCATGGAAGTGCTCAAGAATCCTTCCTTCTTCCTCGTCAACACATCGTAAGTAAATGCCTTAATGGTTTTGCTTGTACAAAAATGCCTTAATGGTTTTGCTTGTACAAAACTGATCCTTGCAATATGTATCTCTTACTCTTTAATTTCAATGCTTTCTTCTGTACTGGATTTAAATGGGAGGGACACTTGTGATTTAATAAGTAGTTGATAATGTCCTTGTAGCATTCATCTGGGCATACATCTTCTAGTTCATATACTTGTTGCACTAAACCTGGTCCATCATATGCAATCTTTTGTGTGAGCTTTTGTCCTCTGACCAACTTCATTGGTTGGATATCAATATTATATTCCGAGATAGTGGCGACCCACTTTCCTCTTCTCTCGCCTAGTTCATTCTGCATTAGTAATGTTTCCACTGCAATATCAGGAACTATGGCATGTACTTCACTCCTTAAGATGTTGTGTCTAAACTTCTTTATTGCTTTCACCAGGGCATAAGCTTCTTTATTGCTTTCACTAGGGCGTAAGCTTGTTTCTCAATTCTGCATCTTTCAATGGGTCACTCATAAAAACAATGGGATATTCCTCATTTTTTAGTTCTTTGTGTCAAAATTGCTGCACATGTATGATCTGAAGCAAATGAATATATATAAAACTTCTCATAATTTGGACTCACAAGAATAGGTGCATTAACAATCGCCTTTTTAATCTCCTCAAAAGCCTCCCTTGTTGTTGGAGTCCAATCCATCTTAGCATCTTTCTTGAGCATATCATTCATGGGTTTCACAATCTCAACAAATCTTGAAATAAACTTCCTCACAAAATTAATCTTTCAACACCTTACTAGCTGGCAGATTTAGCTTTGAGATAGCTTCAACTCTTTCAGGATCAATCGTAATACCTTTTTGTGAAATCACATGTCCTAATAATTTTCCTTCTGTTACCCGAAACATGCATTTCTTTGGATTGAGGGAGACTCTAAACTTCCTACATCTTGAAAATACCTTTCTCAAGTCATTGACATGATCTCTCTTTTTTGAAAAAACTATGAGGTCATCCATATAGATGATAATACATTTATCTCTTAAATCTTTGAAAGCAATGTCCATGGCCCTTTGAAATGTTGCTCCTACGTTAATTAGGCCAAAATGCATCCTTCTATAGGCAAATGTCCCCCACTTGGTAGTGAAAGTCGTTTTCAATCTATCTTTTTCTTCAACTATCACTTGATTGTATCTTGAGTACCCATCCATAAAAGACATCATCTTTGATCCATTCACTATTTGTAGTACTTCATCCAATGATGGCAATGGATAGTTATCATTTTCTGATGCTTTATTCAAATTTTGAAAATCTACACAACCTTATTTCTTCATTCTTTCTAATTGAAACTAGAGTGGCGATCCATGTCAAGTGTCCTATTGGAAATGTGATCTTCGCTGTCAACAACTTTACTTCCTAATAGATCAATGGTTCCAATAAAGGATTGACAAGCCTTTAATGTTGTTGAAATGACTTACTCTCCTTGAGTTGCATTGTATGTGTGATGATGGATGGATCATATGTCTATAAGTCCTAATAGCACCATACTATCACATCTTGAAATTCCCTCATCAATTTGAGGATATCTTCCTTTTCTTTTGGAGTGCAAACCTTCCCAATGAACACATTCTTTGGATCTTCTTTTGTCTCGAGGTTTACCTTTTCGCTTTCACCTTCCCCAAAGGGCTGATGCTTGATCTTATTAAATCAGTCTCAATCAAATATCCTTTCCAATTGGATCATTAATGCCCTTTAAGATAGTATTGGACTTTAAATTCATGATCCCTTCTGGATCTACTTTTGCTTCTTCAATCTCATCGTCGTCAATAATCTGTGTTGTGAAAACACTCAAGAAATCTAGTATGTGCTTATCATCATCAAACACTTGAAAATTGGTCACATTATCTGGCACCGATGGCAGTGATGCAAGTTAGACTTTGAATTTCTTCAATCCTTCCAATGTGAGAGGTGTGTGCTTATCATCATCAATCTTGCTACTTGAGCTAAGACATTTGCAACTTTGTTACAGGATCGATACCCAAATTTGATATTAAAGGTATGAAAGCTCTCAATCAAATCCCATACTCTATTTCAATATGTATTTAGTCTTTTATCATTGTAGACAAATTTGTCTGACTTGTTCCACTACTAAGGATGAATTGTCGAGCACATGAAGTATCTTTGCTCCTTTGTTTATTACGCATAATAAGCCCAAGACTAGAGCTTCATACTTAGCCATATTGTTGATGCAAGGAAATTGCAATCTATGTGTTGCTAAGTATGTCTCCCCGGATGGACTTGTCAGTTCATATCCAGCTCCTGACCCTTTCTTAGTCTTAGAACCATCAAATCTTAGTGACCAAATTTGGTTGCCTTCTTTAAATCCCTTTTGGGGTTGTTTTGATCACTTCTTTTTTGTTCTTTTCAGTTGGGGCTCAATTTCTCTATGCTCCCATCTTACTACTTTCAGCTATGTCCTCTTGTGGGGACTTCTCTTCGGAATTGTCTTTGACACATTGAACCACTTGTGGATTCTCTAGCTCCAATGCACCTAGAATATGCCTTTCCACTTGCTCTAAAGTGGTCTTGCACACGGAATAGGAAAGTTTTGAATGGAAAGCATCATGAATTCTACGCCAATTGGGTAACTATAAGTGTCTCACTGAAATACGATTTCCCAATTCAAGTCCTTGCCTCACATTTCTCAATACAAAGTTTCTGAAATTTTCAAACATTCCTTCTCTTTCATTGGATGATGAGCCTTGATCATTTTCCACAAATACCTCTGTTGAATTTTGATCTACTGATAATTCCTTTCCTTTATCATTCCGTAAAATATGTAAAATTAATATTTCTTGCATCTTTGGCTTGTAGAGACCGAGATTTGACTAAGCCAATTAGACCTTGTTGTTTTCCCCATATTCGGTGAAAGTCAACTTTAACCTCAGGTGCTCTCAATTCTAATCTGATTAGGAATTCCCCTCCATAGTAATCACATATGTGAAAAGTCCTTGGCCACATATCCATTCAACCTTCTTGTCCAATCTCTCCCTAGAAGCATACCATAGCCATCTAGAATGTCTACAACTGATATATCAATAAATTGCTCCATTCTTGGATTAGATGCCAATTACATATGAATATTGTTCAACTCACCAACAACTGGAACTTCTGACCTGTCTAATTGTGTAACTTTCTTGTTCATGTTTGCGGGGTTAAGTCCCAACCTTCTGCATATGGCTAAGGGCATAACATTGCTTGATGCTCATGAATCTATTAGGCAATTATGTAGCAACTTCCGAAAAATCCTTACAGACAATAAGAATGGAACATGCTCATCCTTACCTTGGTAGAACACGATTGGAATGTCCTTTGACGTAAGCTTGGTCTCCAGTTCCACCTTTGTTGTTCTATTGACTTCTGTTTTTGTAGTACCTTGCTTCTTTACAACTTCTTCGACTTTGGTTGCATCTTGAGTTGCGCTTGGTGTACTTTGGGCAACATAAACCGACTATGATAAACTTTGATTGTTGCATGTATTTTGATCATCATAAGGAACATTTTGAATAACATGTGTATTCTGAGCCACATTGGATGGGTTATGGGAGGATTTATTTGCTCCTTGTGTAGTATTGTCGAAGTTTGACCATGAGCTCCCTAATATTTACTATCTTTTAAACTGTTCAAGAACACATCCTTTACTTTTTCTATCTTCATCAACTTGAATAATGGCAAGTTTATCTTTAGCTTAACTCTTTAGTCATACTGTGTCCCAACTTCCTTAGCCCTTCATAACACGGGGGACTGTTAGCAGCTTGAGCATTGTTGGTGTTCTGAATTCCACTGTTGCTTTGTGTACTGTTGGTGTTGCGATTGCTATTGCTACCCTGTCGATATTCAAGAGAGTCCTGTGGATAACCAAGGACGTTGCTTGCATTTGGATGTGGAGGTGTATTGAAATTGTTGGGAGGGATAGATGAAGTTAGCGGCTCACTGTTTCTATTATTCCTTTGATAAACTCTTGGTCCATTTCCTTGGGCCTGTTGGAATGCGTGTACCTCCTTTATGCCTTGAACTAAAACACTATCATTCAAAGGTGGAAAAAGATAACCCATTTCTTGCATTAATTCATTTGTTGCTCCTGGTCGGAATTCCAAGTGTGGCGTCTCCACTGGACCATTAGCTGAAGTTGGTGGAAACCTTCCATTGTGCTCCTCATATGCTTCAAATTCTGGAGGAAACGAGTATTCCTCAAAAATTAGGCATTGATCATATCTTGTAAGAATAAAAAACAAAGACCAGTCTGCCCTAGAGGTGCGAAAGTCTTCCGTAGAAGCATAGGGGATTTTTGAATATACAGTCAACAATACATAGTTAATACAATCAGTAGCCTGCAGTTGATGGCACCAAACAAGCAACGAAAGACACGAGATATACATAGTCGATAACACATGGTAAGAAAGGTAAAACCCAGCAACAAAACAAACCATATCGGGCATACGCAGTTGGCAGTAGACAAGGAACGACAGAGAAAGGATTAAGAAGACACAAACGGCAGGAAAGGTATCAAACTAGGGAAGAACCAAATAGCATCCATTACAACCACCAAATAAACCAAAGAAATGAAGGGTTTCAATTCACTGTCCAGGCATATATGTAACACAAAGCCAATAAGCAAGAAGAGATCGAATCAAACAGGGAAGGGAGTAGGTGAACCCTGGATTACAATCAGATTTCAGAGGTAAGTATTCTATAATATATTTCTATCATATATACATTGCAGATTTTTAAAAAATATCCAGGTAAAAACTGCATATAGTCTGATATAAATATACATCTATTCTGGAAATATATAAGCATTTACAGAATTACACGCTTAATCATTTACAACATTAAGCATTTATATGAATTACACATGACTAATCTACATTGAACTGTTATGCCTAAGAGACAGTCATAAAACACTGTCACCCTAATTAGGCTCTATATATTTTGTCGCAATATATGTTTGTATGTTGAAGAGACCACTCATAAGTCTGTAATGATTAACCATATGAAACGTTTTAGACTAATTCCTCACAAGATAGATAAGCGCTGCGGTGGAATGGGCCATGCTACATCATACAAAGGCCCGGGGTAAGTCTTGCGGTGGAATGGGCCATGCTACATCATACAAAGGCTAGAGCCCTACGGTGGAATGGGCATGAGCTACATCATACAAAGGTGAGGGAATAAGGCCTGCGGTGGAATGGGCATGGGCTACATCATACAGAGGCACTAATTGTGAGGGATAGTCCATATAGGTGTTAATTACTGCAAGTGGACTTCTTTCATATGCATTGTAATCTAAATCTTTAGGTTAGGGTTTGTGTATCTCTTTTATCAATTCATAAGGCTCATGCTACAAATATAATTAGTTTATGTATGTATACTTTTTCTTTATTTGGTGATTGCAGGACCTAAATTAGGATTTACCTTGTTAAAAGGGATTTTAAGTGGCAAAGTTATGTCTCTAACCCCCTCACAATTCTTATTTGAATGGAAATTGTGATTCTAGGGTAAAAATTAGGGTAATCCTAAATAGGGGACATTACAACCATCTTGAGAGTGCGGCCTCAGCTAGGAATATGTTCTTTGTAGGTCGATTCTCAAAAGCAAGTGGGTTATCGAGTTGCGACACCACATTTCCTTTATTTGGATTTGATTTCCAAGTCTTCTTCTGATAGCCTTGATTGTCATAGAATCCTTGGTTACTTGTTTGCACACTGCCTTGATAGTTATCACCTTTATTATTGGTAATTGCCATCTTGATTATTTCTTTGATAGTTTCCATCTTGATTATTTCTTTGATAATTTCCTTGGTGATCTCCTTGATAGTCCCCTTGGTGGCTATTTTGTTGTCCTAGGAAATTCCTTTGCATGCTTTGAAGCTGATTGTTCAGATTTCTCAAGTATGTGACCTCCGTGGACAACTTCTTGACTTGTTCAATTAACTCCATCTCATCTTTCTCTTCTCGTGTTCTTGTAGATGTACTTGCACCTTGAAGATATATAGGTAGAGTTGACGGTGTTTGAGAAAGTGGAGCTCCTGGACGTAACACAAGTTGATTTGATGGAGCTTGAAATGAAGGTTGTGGAACTTGAGTATTTGCAACTATTGGCCCTACACTCATTATTGGCCCGGTTATATTCTGTTTCATTTGTTTGCTCACTTCCATTGCTCGGGCGTAAGCCTCATTCAAGTTTGTTGCTGGATTGGGCAAATGTCTTCTAAACATAGATGTAGGGGAATCCAAAGCATTATAGTACATTTCAAGTGCACTCACATCTTGAACCATATAAGGAGTTGAAGCCTTGTGAAAACAATTGTTAAAAGAACTTATTGGCTCCTGTTCTCAATGCCTTCAATCTGCTTGTACGATCCCAATAGTGTGACAGGAATTCCAAATTTCCCAATGAATGCGGTCTTCAATTGGTCCCATGTAGTTATGGACGAAGTTTGTAAATGGATGAACTAGTAGGAAGCTTCATCTCCCAATGAATGAGGAAAAAGTCTGCATGCAACATCCTCATGCTGAATCTGCCTGTTACACCTTGAAGATCTTGATATGTTCTTCCTCTATTCGATTGGGATCATTGACATGGAACTTGGAGCAGAAGTGTTCTGGATTCTTTGGTAAATCATGATAAGCATTGAAAGTGATCGGTGATGCATTATTTTGTATGCATGGTGCTGCCATTGCTACTAGAGCTAATAACACTGATATTACTTAAGCTTTCGTAACTTGAGCTTGAAATTGAGTTGTCTGACTTGAAGGACTAGCCTCACCTACAATGTGAGATACCCAACAGTTTCTTCCCTTCTTGTGGATTTGCAATTCTACCAAATCCCCTTCTTGTTTCAGAGTTGATCTCAACACTCTTTGCCTTCTTTCTGACTGTAGCCTTTCAAACCTCTTTGGTGAGAAAGAACCTGTTAAAGTATTGTTCGTTCGTGTTTAATAAACGACGAGACAATCATGATATGCATATAAATATAGATATATTTATATATATATACTATATAATATAATTGAAAAGTAAGTATATATTAATATGCATATGTGTGTACTTATATATATATAATATATTATACAAAGTATGAATAAACTATTGGTTAAGATATGTTAACTAATAGTTATGTAATGAAGTGACATGACCATAAGTATATATGGTCATGTCTATTCATTACATGACTATTCAATATATACATATACCCTATTGTTATTGTAGAATCAATCAATAACGAAGGCAATTGTATTCTACAATACCACACTATATATATATTATCTCTATTGGACGATCCAGGAATTACAACATGGTATCAGAGCCTAACCAATAGGAGATAAAAATACATAGCGACATTGATGTCAAATATATACTTAGTAATGAGCAGATGAAATCTATATCAGACAACCATTAGAAGAAGAGGAGAAATATATGTTCGGGCCTCCTATTCAGTAATGAACATCCATTCCGCAAAACTCAGAATGTGAGACATTGAATCTAAAGGGCGAGGGATAATATTTAGCACTTCATCAGAGACTTAGAATCCAATCTAGATGACGGATATTTGACAAAGAGACTTTGTCACACTATCAAATTCGATTCCCATCTAAAGCGGAGAATATAGAGGAAAGGATTATAATCATTCAAGGAATTAATATATATTGATTCAAATCAATCACAGAACAACACATTGTGTATCCCGAATTACAAGAACCTATGGAAGATTTAACACTCAGAGAGTCTTTCGCAGATCAATCGCTGATAAGATAGAGACCATCGTGGATGCGCTTGCAAATCTCAAGCCCATATATGGTTGTGGTACCAAAATCCACTCTTGGTAATTGGATGAATGAAATTCGACGACTCTGTCCATTTCTGCAGGCAATGAAGCTTCTTGGAAGCCAAGAAGAAAGGGCAAATATTTGTGAAAATATGATGGTACACAAGCCAATTGGCGATAAATTTCAGTTGTCGATACATTATTATTGATGAGGCACATCACGATAAGAAATGAAGGGGCAAACATACAACTCAGCGAAGGATACAACAAGAGGATATTAAATTAAGGACATTCAAGAAGACCATCGAGCATGAAGAGCTAAATATCGAATAAGAACAATCACAAGAGAACGAAAGGCAGCCGCATCATTATTGGGTTTGTTCTTGACCCTCTGAAATGACGCTGGGGTCATAGCTACACTTCCCAACTTTTGTCTTCAGCACCATTGTATATGGAGTTTAATTGTGTAAACTGCGAGGAGATGACACCAAATTAGCAGCACCAGATATTAAAGATTCAGACAACAAAATCTTCAACTCCTGTGTTGTGGGATTTACGTAGTCTCCCCGTCAAGCTTGTGGATGTTGTCAATGTGGTGACACCAGTGAGACCTGTCGAAGTATTGATAGTGCCGTGTAAAATTTTTGGATTATTGCTTGCCGTATATATATCGGCCCTGCATTTAAATAGTTGATTCCTTGTCATGAAATCTGTCTGGTAACTCAGCTCCATTCATTGGAATGTATAGATTCTGCTAGAGATATCTGTAGATGATTGCCTTCTCAAATGTACTTTTGGAAAAATAGAGCTTCATTCATGGTTATAAATATCCTGCAATCCCAGAATGGCTGAGCATATTGTGTCAGTTACAGCAGTGTTGAGTAACGAGCAAATTCTATTTGCTGGAGTGAGAAATTCAATATAGCTTTATGGAGATTCATCCTTCACACAGGAAGAAACTTGTTGGAGTTGATGGGGGCAAGCCTGTTTGACAGTATTCTTGTCAGGAGTATGATCATTGCAGGGTCATCATGTCAGACTCATCCCGTGCTAGAACAGAGTTAGCAGAATGATGATTTACTAAACCTTTCACAAGATCTATATTCATAACACATTACTATTGTTCGGTGCACAAAGGATTCATAGTTCATTAGTTGTGTAGCATACTTATAACCGGTAGGATAGAGAAGGATATGAGAAGAAGACAACCAAACGTCATCAGTAAAGAGGAGGAATCATTGGAATAAGTAAGGGAAGACATGTACACCAAAAGAAAACTAATTTTCAACACATTTTGAAGGAAGCTTCTTCAAGCCTGGGTTATATGTGTGGGGATACCTTAGAAGTTGCAGTGATTGAAAGTGTATCTAAATTCCTTTAGCTGAGAGTAGCCTGTTACAAAGAGTTCTGAGACTCATGACCTTATTTGGGCATTTGTAAGATGTAAGAGGAAGATTCAGTTGGGAAACTCAAGAGCCAGCTTGTGTGAAGCAGAGATAGAATTCCCAAAGTATTTAGTGTTATTAAGCACCAAACAAAACAAAACATCATAATTGACTAGCAGACAAAGACAATAGTTTTAATCTGTGTAAAATCCGTGAGGGAGATTCTTATGTTTAACTTGTACAACCGAGAGCAGATGTGTATATGCTTTGACCGGTGTCTGAATTCAGGAGGATTGAGATCACATACTCTAGCATATTGTCTCCAGGCACTTTGTGATCCTTAAGGCAACACCAAAGAATTTCTATTCATTGATATTCATTGAGGCAACACTTTGTGATATTCAAAAGCTAAATAAGTGGAAGAAGTTTCCAGAGGGATAACATATTTGGCAATAAGAGATAAGTCTCTCTATCCTTTAATTCATGCGTGACATTTCCTACACAGGTTCACCTGAAGAAAGGAAATATATATTTGAAACTAAAAGATAAGTTTACATGTTTTATTAATGCGTATGAATTTTTTAAGTTTGTAATTCATGATATAATATTGGTTAATTCTTGTATGCTTCTATTATTGGTGTTTCCGATCAAGGAATTTTATGAGCTATTTGTAATCTATCTCTGACATACCTCTTCAGGACAAAAGCATACGAAATTTAGATTCAGAAGAAGTCTGGCATCTTCAAAAGAGATCAAGAAATTGATAAACTCGAGTCTCAGAGGGAGCAGACGATTCAGTCAACTTGTGACAAACTTGATCATATTGATTGAGAGGGAGATCACTGCTGAAGGTGAAAAACTTGTGGATAGAATCACAGATGATATGCACATGGATAGAATCTTTGATTGAGGTATTTCATACTTATTGAGACTACAGTTCATTAAGATGAACATCATACTAGAGGTCTTTATTATCTTCGATCAAGTCCAAGAGGGAGTGTTAATGTTGTGGCCTTGGAAAAGATCAAAATGCATCCTATGCTAGTCAATGTGAGTCAGCAACCTTATGTCTATTCAGATTATTCATGTATAAGACATTGATTCTCTCAGGAAGAAAGGTATGGAGTCACATCCTGCAGTAACACTGAGATGAGCATATAAACAGGGTATGCTTCCGTGACAGAAGAGGAAGCGAAAGGATCTGCATCAGTGGACATTCGAAGATCTTGATTCAGAGGGAGTAGACCATGTTTTGTTGGTTACCTAGTGATCAAGAAACTGTAGCAGAGAATTATGATGAATTACCATGTGAGAAGGCTATGCTTTCATGTCAGTGGGAGAAGCTAGAAGATCAAACTAAGATGGCAACCCAGGATCGTGGTCATATTAATTCAGAGGAAGTATTCCTGATGTTGAGGAATAAAGTCTTAGCTGAAAAGAGATTTTCAGCCTTAGTGATCTATCATTTTGTATCTTAAATGATTCTTGTCTTTGATAGACAAGTTTAAGGTGGAAGCCTTCCTCACTTGATAATAGTGAACCAAAGTGTCAAGATTGACTACTTAAGTGTGTGTCCCGACTGTGCGGATATCTTGACTCTTGTTATTACTTGTTGTGTAATGACGAAACCATATCATGATTGACTACTCAAGTGTGTGTCCCGACTGTGCGGATATCATGATATTCAAGTCTATTTTCATGGCGAGACTACATTAAATTGTGTCCCGAAGTGTCGGAAGTCATGGTAGACTTTATGGGCCCATTCATTTTGTGTTATATTATGAAAGGTGATGATCTTTCATGTGTGTTGGGTTACTATTTCAAGGTGACGATCTTGAAAATAGTTAACCAGGCTTCAAGATTGACTCCCGAAAGGGACTGTCCCAGATGTGCCGGATATCTTGTTGCTTATGTTATTACTGGATGTGTAATAACTTGTCAAGATCGACTCCCGAAAGGGTCTGTCTCGGATGTGCCAGATATCTTGACGCCTATCATGATTGACTCCCGAAAGGGTCTGTCCCGGATGTGCCGGATATCATGATATGAAAAGATTCTACAAATTCTATTAAACTCTCTCTCAAGAGGGAGTGTTAAAGTATTGTTCGTTCGTGTTTAATAAATGATGAGACAATCATGATATGCATATAAATATAGATATATTTATATATATATACTATATAATATAATTGAAAAGTAAGTATATATTAATATGCATATGTGTGTGTATATATATATATATAATATATTATACAAAGTATGAATAAACTATTGGTTAAGATATGTTAACTAATAGTTATGTAATGAAGTGACATGACCATAAGTATATATGGTCATGTCTATTCATTACATGACTATTCAATATATACATATACCCTATTGTTATTGTAGAATCAATCAATAATGAAGGCAATTGTATTCTACATTACCACACTATATATATATTATCTCTATTGGACGATCCAGGAATTACAACAGAACCAATCTTCCTATCCAACTTTGACTTAATTATGATTTTCTCTCCTTTGATTCTTTTGAGCTAATCTTTCTTCTCTTCTTCATTGGAGTTCCTATGGAGTTCTCTTTCACGCTAGATCCTTTTTGCTCTCTTGTGCACAATCCTTTCTTGAATCTGCCTTTCAATTGTAAGCCTTTCTCTTTCTTGTTCTGTACCAACTTCCTCTTTTTCCAAGATAGCTCGAGCAAATGTGCAATGTGTGTTGTCCCTTCTCTTGTTCCAAATGAAACCTCCCAAATCTGAAATGTTATCTTCTTGTCTTACGTTTACATCTAAGCCTGGTTGCACAACTAGATAGTGAGGGTATTGGGGCAACACCATCTTAGATCATCCTTTTAGTTTTGTCTTTCACGTTCCAATCTTTCTTGGACTTCTCCTTCAATCCTTTGTTCTTCTTCTTCTTTGTCAAGTATATCAACTATTTGCAAGTACTATTGGCCACTCTTCTGTAGATTCCAAGCAAGGAAATGAAATGTTAGGATGATGTTATCTTGATATGATTCCCAATTTCTCTTAGGCCGTTGTGGTCAAGAAAGCCCCATATTACACCATCTTCAACTTGTTGACAACTCCCAAATGAACTTCGAACAAGACCCTCCTAGCGCCAATTTCTGTTGATGTGAGTTTTATTCCACTACAACATGCAAAACTGAATTATTAATATTTTGAATGGAATACCAAATCTCCTACTCTTGATTAAAGACATCACTTATGCTAAAGATTGCAATGAAAGATCATAAAGGTGACCCCAAGGTTCCTTCTTAATGGTGGATAGTCACTTAGTGATAATAATGTAATATGTTGGTATCATGAGGGGACTGTTACTAGTTCACTAGGACTATGTCAACTGGACTTTGAATGATATGGCTTCACAATGTGCAATGAAAATATATTCCAATTTCCATCTTACGAAAAACAATGAAATTAAACCTATGAATCTAAGCTACTTTTCCAACTTATCCATCCTTTCCTCAATTGCAATATGTAGTATCCCTCAATTTCTGAAGGTTTGCCCAATGTTGAGTGAGGTGACGTGGTAGTCATTTGGAGTGATCTCATCTCTAGTCTTGTGACCAATTGGGACAAACATATGCAAAGTGCAAGATCTTGATGCATCTCTAGTAATCTTATGAATTTTCTTCACCTGTTTAGGTTCCTTCACCTTGCCAATCCTGCTCAGGAATGTGTCAATATCATCCATTCAAAGTACTTCCTCTACTCTTCTCCTTTTCTTCATGCTCTCCCTCAACCAATTAGGAATTGTGGATAAATCTATGCCATCACCTAGCTGCTCATCCTCATTAAGTCTTTTCAAAGCTGAAATGATCTCATCATCAACCTCTTGTGTGTTGAGACTAGGTTGTCTCATATCATCTCCCAAATTAACTACCAACTGCCCAGTAGGAGATGTTGGTAATATCTCTATCCCCTGTTGTACTAACTGTGTGGATTGTGTGGATGAAGTCGCTCCTTGATCATCTTGAGGTAGAATTTTTGTATCTCCACCCTCTTCTGAACTCTGTTCCTTATCATACATCTCTACCTCCCATATTGATGAAGAACTTGTTGTGGAAGTAGATGTGGTAGACCTATACCTTTCACTTTCAGATTCCTTACTAGTAGTTCTCTCACTTGTTTCTTACGACACCTTGGCCAAATCGCCCCCATTCTTTGAGGTTTGTCCTTCATCCTCATTATGTAGTCCTGAAGTGTTGATGGTTCTTTCATCTCTTTTTAGGAAGACTCATCATTCTGCATGCTGTGATATGTGAAAGTAACACTCTATTTCCTCAACCTATTTATTTGTTTGTCAACTCATGCTCTTGATCTATCCACCACTTCCTCCTCAAGATGCCCAAATTTGTAAGCTCATCAATCTATGACCAATTAGATGTTTGGACTGGCTTGCCCTTTTCATGTTCATAATGGGGATGAATACGATTTCCATCATCTTTGACTTTATCAGGAATAGGGAAAATGCTACACTTCCTCATGAAATCAACTGACATTTCGGGCGACATCTTTCTCCTCACAACATACTTGTCCACTAGGTTTGCCCAATAGTCCTTAATGTCTATCTTATGTCTGTATCTCCTTCCCTTATAAATATGGATTTTCTGGAATGGATCAAACTCTTTCCTTGCCTTATAGCCTCCAAGCTGATAGAACTGTAACTCCATATTAACTGTCAATGTTGCCTATAACGAAGGACATGTCTCAAGCATCTTCCCCAATGTGATAGAGGAAGGCATTACTTGTTTATGTTTCTCCTTCTGCATATGATTAAACTCTGACAATTGTCTTACCACCTCTAGCAAGACCATCTTATCCGTAGGATACTTATGAATTTTGTAAGGTTCTGAAGAAAATACTTGGATCCTTATGTAAGTAAAAGTGAGGAATTGGATGTACCAATATCCATGCTTCTCAATAAATGTCATGGCCTCCTTAGATAACCTCCTATGTGGTCCACCTTGAAGTGTGCGTGTGATGTTCATGGTGAAAATATTAGTAACTCTCCTACAACTTGCTCTTTCATGCAGTTGTAACTCAGGATGACAATCATACAACTTAAACTGCCTCTTATCATTAACTATCATGTCGTTGCATATAAGACCTAGATACTTAATGTTTCTTGCTAGCAAAGAGATCACATAGGAACTCATATAAATGTCTTTGTTTTTTTAAGTTCCTTAATTGAGTGTCCAAATTGTCACTGATCATCCTGGCCCAAATCATCATCACGGTTCTTGCTAACACCTCTTCTATGAAGTAAAGCATTCAAGTCTTGAACATAGCCCCTTAAGGAGTTCCCATGATCCTATTCAACATAAAAATCATATCACTATACTCATCTTTGAAATCCTCACTTACAAGCTTCTTAGGTAACTTAGAATGATGTTTCCTTGGTTTGCTAATCCAACTCTTATTGATGATGTCCATGCAAGCTTCAGGTTTCTTCTTGTTGGCAATATTGGATGATGTCAACATGCCTATCATTTGATGTCAACGTGCTTATCATAAAGTTCGGATGTCTATTTATACATATTACATGTCTATCATATAGTATGAATGATTGTTATGTAGTTTTACCAATAACAAGGAATGGTCAGACAAGTTGCGTAGCAAGGTTACTGAAGATGAGGAGTCGCACACCTCATAGGTTGATGTAGATGTTGACTACATGATGTATGCAAAGTTTCAGATGCTGGCATGATGTTTTGGTGGACTTATGGCGTCACAGGTATTTTACTGTTTAACAGTGTGACAAAGTTGCAGAGTTTGAGTTCGCGCAAGAACATATGAAGAGATCTTTGGTCGCGCAGTTGGGAATGTGTAAAGGACATATCAATGTGTCTACCATTCAAAGGGTTTGTGATTTTGATAATCAGCAAGGCAATTACAAGTATATTATTTCGGGACAACAATGTTCTTGATGGAGGGCAAGAATTACTAGCAGATTTGTAAAGGATGATAAAATTGTTTATTTGTCTGAGCTTAAACGACGCCTTAGGATGATCTAGGATTATGTGCTTGATGAGCTAGCACTTTACATTGTTCAAGGTGACCGAGTTCATTTAATTTGAAGAAGGTTTTTATGTTCTAGGCCAACATGCTAAAAGAAGATCATAAAACGGTTTGTGTGAGATCAGTAAAACGTTTTAGGGTTATGGTTATGATCTCGAGGTGTTTGAGATGGATCAGAGATATGTTTGGAAAGCGTGCAAAGATCCTGATGGTTGATTTTGGCACTATGAGATGGATGTTTAATGATTAGGTTTTGCCGACCTAGTTCTTGATAAATATGATGAAGTAGGGTTTGAATCTGTGTTGTGTCTGAGATGTTTTTGTTGTAGATGCCATGAGTTTGTTTTTCAAATCTACTGGAGGTTGAATTGCTTGTTTGTATGGGTGAAAAATAATTGTAGCAATAGATCTAACTATGCTTCAAGGGAATTGGACTAGGCATAGAGCGATGCTATTTTACAGTTCATTTATGTATCAGATTGTAGTTTGAATGTGTATGTAAGTCAGTGTGACTTCCTTAGGGTGGGTGCCGAAGGTTGAATTGAGTAGTGAGCTCTAGGTAGTGTGCCTGAATGCAAGTGCACTCTTCTAACAAGATATTAGTCTTATTGTGGGTATTAGCCCCACTATGGTTTTCACCCTATTTGGGTTTCCACAATAAAAATCTGTGTTATGTGGTGTTTGATGTTTATTGATTTATGCTTACATGCTTTACTTTCTACAAATCAGTAACATGATTTATGTGATGAAGGGTTTTAGGGGGTTTAAAGTTTAGGTGTTTTTGGAGCAATTGATTCACCCCCCTCCCCCCTTCTCAGTTGCTTGCTGCTATTTCAACACTTCTCAAACAATGTCTGTGCCTCTTCCTTAGTTCTTATCTGCATCCCTGGGTAATATGAGATCCCAAAGTTCTCTTTCACTGCCTCCTCTCCTAGGAATGCTAACACCATTCCTTTAGTTTTAATTGTCCTGGTTTTTGAGTCATAATTCTTTGCACATTCCACTAAAAGCTCATTGCACTGAATGGCGGATGGATATCCAGCTACATGGTAGGTGCCACTTCTTATTATGTTAAGTACCATGTGTGAAGGTTAGTGGTCTTTTGTTCCAAACATCCTTTGCTTCATTCTCCTCATGTCTAGATGTTCCATATTCGTATTTGCAGCCTTCTTCCATTTGGAGGATATCAGGGATTCAGGATAGAACCCTTTTGATAACTTCTTTATCAGTACTTTCCTTGTCACTATCCCTTTGTTCTCTGTCATATCCCTGTTCAAAGCTCGAAGTCAGTATAGCTTAAGGGATTAAATATAGTGACTGATTTCAGACTTTTAAACCTTTGATTTAATCCTCAAATCCAATTCCAAGACTTACAAATTTTACACTTATTGACCACAAATGAAATATGGATTTGAACAAAGTATGAGGGCAATACCAAAATGAGCTAATTTAACCCTTAAATGCACCAATTTTGGAAAGAAAATCAAACTTTTGAAGTCACCAAGTTCTGAAAACTAAGTCTGAGGACTGCAACTATGCATAACTAGACTTTAAGACTTTGCAAACCACGCCCTTAAATGACCAAAAATTAACTTTAAAATGACAAAAATCAGATCTTGTCCTAATAGTATAGGCTCTGATTTTCTGAGTACGACACATAATAAATTTGAAGACGTCATTGAATCAGTCCTAACACCATGTTAAATGCACTTCAATTCATGATCCAAAGTTCCAACATGAGTTATAAATCAGATTATAGGCCAAACATGAGAAACAAATCATACTTTACCACCATAAGAAATTCTGATTTCTGAAACGTACCTCTTTTGGACGATTTTGCCCTTTAAACTTGATGTTTTTCATGCAAGGACAGCCCCCCTAACACTCAGCAATAAACTTTGGATTGATTGGACGAGTTGTGAATTTTTTATGATTTTCACAAAAATTGCCCCCGTTATGAAGTTTCAGATTTAAGTCTGAGGACGAATGTATTTTCAGCTGTCTCGAATGCTCCAGCTTGATCCTAAAACTCAGGTTTTATTCTCCAGACAGGCTGCAATAAGTTCCCAAGTAATTTGGTGGATGAAAACACTCCAATGATTTTTGCAAAAAAAGTTGATCCCTATGGGAAAATTTCAGACTTCACTTTGCAGATGCCTTACTTGCAGCCCCTTTGATGTCCCCAAAATGATCTTGAAACATACAATTTTGCCTCCAAATGCTCCTACAATCAGGCATGGTTTGGTTGATAAAAAAATCTAATAGTTTTTGCCAAAATCAAACTCTATGGAGGAATTTTCAGATTTTGATCTGAATACTCATGTCTTCTTGCCCACTCACCTTGTGTTTTTCGCCCTTGGGAGTCAAAAAAATCTGATTTCACCCCAGCAAGCCTTGGGGATTTGGGACTCACAACTCAGATCACCAATAGCTGCAACAACCGTGGCTACATCTACAACCACTTATTACGGTAAATACTTCACCAAAGCTCAAACTTAAACATCTTCTTTGAACTGATAAAAAGAGAGAAAAACCCTGATATCTCACCAAGGTTCTGAAATTTTTAGGGTACTTATGAATAAAAATGTCAAAACATTCTTTACCTTGGGATTGAACAGAAAACTGTAGTTGCGGAATAGGAAAAAACATCACGGCAAGCCCTAGTCACGGGTAAAAAATATGCCATCATTGAAACAGGTATGATTTTTAATAAAAAAATTATCAAACTCTGAAAATAGCTGCGATTCCCTTTAAAATTCTGACAAATCTTTGTTGTGGCTTGTAGAAAATAAAAAAATCCTGTGCACCCCTGCAACAAATTGCAATTTTTAACATACACCTAATTTTGACTGAAAAAATGAACCTAGTTTTTGTTGGAAAGCAGATGCGATTTTTCCTAATAAACAATGTGATTTTTAGAAGAACAAAACTCATGAATCTTGGGTGCAGATGCCTGTGATTTTCATACAAAACTCACACAATTTTGATGATTCAGGTCTCAACTTTGCAAAGGAACCAGTTAAACCTTCACAATTTTTAAATGAAATCCTTGAGAGATATCCTTAAAAAAAGGTCATGAATTATACTAGGATTAACTCACAATTTTCACCCTTTGCTTCAACCGGTAGATTCACGTGACCACCTACTCTGATACCATGTTATAAAATTAATAGAACAGATATAATGTTTTAATGTTTTAATAAATTACAGGATATGATTACAAAGAGGTTCATCTCTGCATATAGAGATTGGAGAACAAAACCATGCAAAAGATGAACATGACATGACTCACCGATTGCTAAAATTAGTGAAACTAAAAACAGAAAAAAACACTTGCCGCTGAGGTGACTTTTTCACAACTGTAAGCCTTATGTTCTAATAATTATTTATATTATTTTAATACTTAAGCCATTTCACCTATTACTATTCTCCCTTGAGCTTGAGTGGCCCTCTTGGCCCTCATTGCAGCAGTGGATCATTCAAACATTAAAGTTTAAGTTGGTCAATCAAGTTCATTTGATGTTGGTCATAGAAGAAATGAATGCTCATGATGTATGGGTATGTATGGGTTGTTGAAAGATTGCCTCTATTACTGATGTAAAAAATTGATACCAGTGAAATAACATATCAGCACAATATCCTAAAGATTTGAGGCAAATTTGCCAGCACATCTGAATTAGTATTTGCATTGAAAAGTGGAATTATTCGATACTGAAAGGCATTATTTGCATCACGTATAGATTGACAGGAACTTTTTCCCCTTATCTTTTACATCATTAATAGTGTCTTTCACGACTTTGGAAAATGTCTTGCTTATTTGCTTTTGAATTGCCAGACTTCTCTTTGCTGGGTCACTGTTAAGGCGAAATTGAGTCTTCTAGCTTTTTTCCTGCTAAAAAATTGCAAAAAAAAGTATATCAGAAAATTGCTAAAAAAAGTGTATTACTGATGTAAAAAATTGATACCAGTGAAATAACATATCAGCACAATATCCTAAAGATTTGAGGCAAATTTGCCAGCACATCTGAATTAGTATTTGCATTGAAAAGTGGAATTATTCGATACTGAAAGGCATTATTTGCATCACGTATAGATTGACAGGAACTTTTTCCCCTTATCTTTTACATCATTAATAGTGTCTTTCACGACTTTGGAAAATGTCTTGCTTATTTGCTTTTGAATTGCCAGACTTCTCTTTGCTGGGTCACTGTTAAGGCGAAATTGAGTCTTCTAGCTTTTTTCCTGCTCTCATCAGAGTGGATATGGCTTCTTGTTGTGTATGAGAGAAGCCATTTTCTTTCTGTTCATGCTTTAATTTTTGGTTTCTGAAATCCTTTCCTCCAGGCACCTTCAATACATTGTTTTTTGTAATCTTGTGTCCATGAAGATCCTAATTTTTTTGGAGAGATGATGCATATAGACTCTCTAGATAATCTTTGAGAAGAAGATTTCTTATTTTCAAGATTTATTTGGCATGCCATTGCCACATGAAAGTTCTCCTAATGGAAATAACACTTCAAAACTTTCTGAACTTTACACAGTTTATAGGTGAAGTTCAATTAACCTGGAATGAAACATTCTTCATTGAGCATGTAAAGTATATTAGGTAGAGCCCAATCTTTATGAATGAAAGAAAATTTTATGTTTGTGAAGTTATTGACAATTAATGAGAATTTTATGTCTTTTAACAGAGAATGCCAATCCAAAACCGAAGTCCATTACAAAAGTCAATAATGACAAGAAGGGGACCAATATTGTGGGTTCAACAGCATCTGTTACTAATGTAGGGAATCTTGTGAACTCCATCATAGATACAACAAGTGCTGCGATTCTTTCAGAGGTAGGGAGCTGCTTGATTGCTAACAATTACTAATTACTTTGAAGATATTGATGTTCTGTATGCCCTTTCAGATTACAGAGGATGCTGTTAAGCTGCATGGGAAGGACCTGGGACCTGTCGTAGCTGGAGCAGTGAGGAAGCGCTTGGGTCCTGAATTGGAAAGCCTCATGGTGAGTACACACGAGCAATTAAAATTTCTGTTTTTTAGATACTTTAGATGTATTGAGAATGCTCATACATACCGGGTTTTCTTTATGCTCTCTACTTAGTTCCCTATTTGAATCTTTCTTCATGCTTTCAGGTTTGCAACTATAGCATTTTTATTTTATTTTATGTCATAGTTCCCTCCCTCTTGTGATTACATGGTACTGTTACATGTTGAGGATCTCTACTTCTGCTTGCTGAAATAAACCTGTTCATTTTTTCACTCTGGTATTGCAGATGCTTTTAAAAAATGCAGCATACACACAAGGATTTACTTCAGGGATTGCAAGTCGATCTCTATCTAGATGATTTTTTTCCATCCTTTATTGTTGTTTTATCTCTGGTATTGCAGATGCTTTTAAAAAATGCAGCATACACACAAGGATTTACTTCAGGGATTGCAAGTCGATCTCTATCTAGATGATTTTTTTCTATCCTTTATTGATGTTTTATCGACTATGTTTGATTTGACAGCGTCATAACATCAAGTATACAATGTCTGTAGGAACAATTTTTATTTATCGCTGATCTGGAGCTTTGGTTATGCACAATGGCCTGTTTTTGAGGGAGGGGGTTCCAAAATATGTTTTAAGGCAGAGCAATTGTTAAATGAAATTCATCTTGTAAGACTTAAGATGTATGGTTTGCTTCATCCGCCTTGGTCAAGTAATTCTAATGCGTGTTTTATAGAAGTAAAGGAGTAAATTATGTTTCTTGCTTCCAATTTATTTGTCAATTAGTGTTTTCCTTCCTCTGGTTCGTTGTTCATTTGTAGGTTGGAGGTTTGTCCTTCATCCTCATTATGTATTCCTGAAGTGTTGATGGTTCTTTCATCTCCTTTGAGGAAGACTCATCATTCTGCATGCTGTCATATGTGAAAGTAACACTCTATTTCCTCAACATATTTATTTGTCTGTCAACTCATGCATATATCTTGTGTACTGTGTAAATTATATGTTTATATAATTCTTATTTATTTATTTTATGTAAATCTTTTATAATGATTAGTATCCTATGATCCTAATTTCTAAGAGTAATATTCAAACCAATGGTGTGTGTGCATAAACAAGCTCTCTAACACACGGTATAAAGCATTTGTTTTTCTTAATTTGCTATCCAATATCAAGGTACTTGCATATAAAATTGATGACCGTTTTGTATAAATTAGCAATAATTTAGTCACATTAATCATTCATATTCACTTATATATGTCATTTATCTATCTATATTCCTAACAATGATAAAAAAATCAAGGTGTAAATTTCACATTCATTTTGAAATTCAAATTTGATATTAAATTTTACATTTACATATGAGTATGTGAAAGAACAATCACCACCTTATAATAATTATTTTCAAAATATATAAAAGAAAACCATCTATTTTCATAGCGTCATCAAATTATTACAATTTAAACAATTAAAAAATGTCTTCAATAATTATTCTATTATTAAAAGTCTCCTAAAATAATCCTTTGTCAAGAGGCAGGTTATATTAAATAAACATTAATTACAACCAATGGTGGTTTCCTTAAAAGATAAAGAGACAATGAAGGGATGCCACTTTTATAAGAGGAGACAACCATAGCAAGGGACGTGTCTTTCCCACGTCACAAAGGAAGATATAAATACACATAGGAAATGACTCAAGGAAGGCATGGGAAATAAGTAGAATATTAATCGAGAGGGAAGAAAGTATTTGTCATTTACTAATTAATAATGCATAGCAGGTTTGAACATATACAATGGTCTTTAGTATGAGTTCCTTATATATGGTAGGATAACTAACACTTATATATGTACAAGACTAACTAATGATGCATTATTGTTATGGCTACTTAGCATAGTATGATAAATATGATCTATATCTACTCATTTCTTATTAGGACATTTTGTTGATAACTAATTGTCAATTACATGTAATATATGCATAATATTGAATTCTTTATATATACCGATTGATTCTTAAGGTTGACCATGGTAAAGAAGTCCGAGAATTACAAATATGGAATGGGGATGGGTCATCTTCTAGGTAGGCCACCTCATGGTATAAGACCAAGGAGTCCCATGGGGCCAAAAGGGTACAAATGCCTTTGGGCTTAGAAAGGATGGACTTTTAGGTTACCTTATTGTGAATGCTCCTCATACACTCTATCATGGTAAGTGTATGTGTTAAGTATGTCCAATCATGGGAATAGGATAGAAGTGGCAAAATTGAAGAGAATGCTTATATGACACCTTAATAAGTACTCTGCCTCATATTGATGGCATGAGCCACATGAGGCCAAGAGGCATGATATATCCACTATTGGGCCTAGGGCAGAGGATCTCTTGGGCATCCTATTGAGTTAAACTATCTTAGCTCTTCTATGGTTGAGCCTTCTTAAACTGATTTAAACAATCTTGTGGTTAGATCTATACTTATAAGTAAAATGAATTTTTTTATGGATTATGATTATAAATGATTCCTAGCTTGTTTGCAGGGTCTCAATCAAACTGAGAGGTTTTTTTTCAACCCTACTTTGTTTCAATTAAAAACTGTCACCTTGGGCAAAATTTGAGTACATCTAATTTGGGGACATTACAATGTCTAGGTTTAATATTGGATGACTTCCCAAACATGATTGAAATGTTAATAGGGTTTGATTCTCAAAAGAATATTCTCTCTAACAACATGTTGTGGAGTTCATTTTCAATCCACGTAATTATTATCCCTATTGTTGGCATCATCTAACCTCTATTAATCAACTTGACATGTTCTTCCATCTCTATCAACATTTCTAGTCTTATGAACACTCTATCCTCTTATTTATCCCAATTCATAAGCATTCTACATTCTTAACCATATAATGCCTTGAAGGGAGCCATTTAATAGGAGATTGGTAAGACTTATTACAAGAAATATCGATGAGACATAGATATTGTTTTCGATGTGCATGAGCATGTGCTTTTCAAATAGACCAAAATTGCATTAAAAACAATATCAAGTTTAGGCTAAAAGAGGTTCAATCCCTCTTAATTTCATTGGAGAATCAATCAATTAGGTACAACTTCAGTCCCTCAAGAGATTTTTATTATTATTTTTTGTATTGAAATCCCTGAAGAGAGTTGGACACTATAATTATTTTCTCTTTTTAATTTGGAAAACTGATGATGATTGTGATGAGAAATGATGTGAGGGCTAGGTAGAATGCTAGGAAATTGACCAAAAGAAACATATACAAAAATATATAGAATTGGAATGTGAATTCTAAGACTAGATCTAGAAATAGGGCATAAAAAGAAATCTATGTTTGAAAACTTGGCCAAAAAATGTTGGTCTAAGAAGTGAGGCACCCTTGACTAGAGTTGTCTAAGTCAAATTTAAGGTGCAGATTCCATATCACAATGTTTTGTAGATTGTGCTCCCAAAATTTTAGTGAAAATGAATTGATCACTAGAGCCAATTAATAGTGTCCAAGGTTTTTCACTGATTCAAAATTTGGAACCCATGTCTCAGTCTGCTCTTTGTGAATCTACAACTCTTTGCATTTAGACTTGGAATCTACACATAGAAAAGAGGGAAAAGTGGCAGGTTGTATAGGGGCTTGCTTCAGTAAAACCTTAGGTAGGAATTATCCTCTACTACATCAATGATGAGTAGAAAAGAGACCATTCCCTTGATAGGGAAGAGGCTTAAAACTATAAGGAAATGTTGAATTGACAAATTATACTTTTGTTATAATCTTCTTGCCTTGAAGCTTTATGAAAGCTTTATGTTTCTTAATAGGAGTTCATGCATTCCTTTTCTCACAAAGGAAACAAATAAACTTGATCACAGATGCTAACTTGAGTGCTTGACTTCGGTTCTCTTCTTCAGTGCCTTGAAGATGCCCGATTTCTTTGCTGAATTGAAACTTTCTTAACGAGAATTGAATTTGAAAATTAGAAGTGTCCAAATGAGGGTGAGGATTGTATTTATACTTAAGCTCATAAAACATGTTGATAATTTTGAATAAAGTTGGCATCTGGAGCACTTTTTCATTCAACAATTTTATGATTGTTAGTGGTTCAAATTTAGGCTCAAAATGGTGAGACTATGACACCTAGCACCATAATCCTTTCTTTTTGGTGTAAATTTGGTCAATGATATCAAGATTGTGTTGGAATTTGAGATTTGGTCATGGAATGACCACAATCTATCATCTATCAAAGGCATGATGGAAAACCACCAAAATGAACCTCACATTACTGTTAATTGTACAAGGATAATGACACTACATTTAGCACCCACTTTAGTAGAAGTATGATCTTATGTTTACACTCTTAGTAAATTCCAAGATAACATCAAAAGACTTTCACCAAGACATCAAAGAGACAAGATAACACCAAGCCCCTAGGACTTAAGATATTATTGGTTTAATATATTAAGATAAAATGAGAAAAAATTTACACACGTGGAGATTACAATAACAAAGAAGGGTATGGCATCATCAATATAGTAAGAGCTACTTACTAGGAGCCATAAGAGAAAGGAGAGTCAAACATGTCTATAATGTTGTGTTATGATAGTTGACTCATAAAATATTGCAAAGAAAAATCTTTGTTTGCTAGAAAATTTGAAAAAAAGGACAACAAAATGAGTGTTGCACCATGCACCAAACAAAAATATTACAAAAGAAAGCCTATGTTTTCTAAGTAATCTAAAAATATGACTACATAATCGATGTTGCAGTGTGCACCAAACTAAAATTTGATATGAGCCTTCAAAATGGGTGCTACAATGGCACCGAGCACATCGTGGTGTATGGTCAAAGCGTACAAACCCACTCACTGTGTGCACAAAGTGTAACATATGGTGGAGTGCATTCCCCTACATTACAGTGATTTCTTGTGCCTTACTAGGAGTAATTGCTTAAAGGCAGTATGCATACATTTGAAAGACAAGCATGTCACAACAACGACATGCCCCTGAACATAGGCATATCAAAGGTGATGGTCCCACGAAATGAGAGAGAATGTAAGAGATCCATTATATGGGTTTAGCATGTCCATTAGATAAATCATATATATCAAGTATGATTTTTTTTATTTGACCTCATTCCCAAAAAATAGTGGAACAACAAGCACAATGGAGGAGGAGTACATAAGATAGATACAAGACTTTTTGTCTCAACATAGAAGAGATTGAAAACATCTCAACACTTTGCATTGTCCCGAAGAAAACAACACAAAAGCACATTTACAACAAAAATACATTTATGACATATAGAAGAATGAAGATACAAATATAGGAATGTTACGATAAGGTCATTCCCTTTGTTTCCTTTTATCAATAGAGAAACATGTGTCATCAAAATAGATCTTAACAAACACAAAGACATGTCAAGCATCACATTATAAGAGATCACATTACATGCAAGAAAACACACAAAAGAATCTACTACATGAACGATCTAGTCTAGGAAATCATTTACCTCCCAATCTTTCTCAACGTCATTTAGAGATGGAAAAAATGACAAAAGGAGCTAGGACTAGTACAATAGATGGAGGTATCTTTAGTGCCAAACAAGGATCATGCTATGATGATGAATCACTATGTGTATCACTAGGAGCTAATGTTAAATATTTTTAATAAATTAAAAATAAATTAGTATCATCAATAATATCAATATTATCATCAAAATCATCACACAAATTAATCACAATAGGATATCTCATGCGAGGAGGATAAGAAGAAGAATAGTCATTATTCATTGACAACTTCAACTTTTGGCGAGATTGGTCAAGGTAAAGATCCTCTCTAGGATTAGGCAAATACTAAGAAAATGAGATCAAATCAAAATTCAACTCCTAAGGAGAAGAGTCATTTTTAAAGGAAAACTCACCAGCCTTGGCACAATTTCTTCATCGACATTTTCATGCATTATGATTCCATTGGTTATGGATCTAAGCTTGAGAAAAATATTGGGGATCACTCACATTGATTCCTTTTCTTCCTTAGCTATAGGATCTAAAGGAGAACAAAATGTACTACTAAAGGTTGAGAGATAGAAGTTGCTAGGAGTTTTTCTCTTTGTCCTTCATAATTTTTGGGAGGTGGAACCACAACATATGTAGGTGTTATGATATGATTAGGAAGGAGTTCTATTATAGGGTGTGGAGTAGGAAGAGTTAATTTCGTATCCATAGACATCAAAGGATCCTTAGGGAAAGTAGTCAAAGTGAACCTTGTAATATGATTACCTAAGAATAAGTCAACTATCCTATTGGCTTTAAAATTTTGATAGGAAAGGAAAAAGATATATTCACGAGGTTAAAGAGGTTGATGTTTTTTCTATCACAAAATTTTACAGCCATGCTTGGGGTATGACCCCCAAGTAACCTTGTGAAACATTGAATCAACCTCTAAGTGTGGGACCTTGTGCATGTGAGGTTGAATCTCTGGAGAAGGTCGAATTCCTTCCAATTAGGGTGCACCTATCTAATATAGACTAACAAATTTTCTGGAAAAGGGAGACAAATAAATTACATTAAAAGTAAAGGGGGTGAGGCACTAGATTGAAACTTGTTTCTCCCTTCCTATAACCGCACAAGACATCAATAAAACACCCCCCAAAATATACATAGTTCTTGACTTATTCCAACCCAAGGACATTCATGTAGGCTAGGAGTTATGAGATGCCACAAAGAAATATACATTCACAAGGAAACAACTACAAGCAATTTAACACAACATACAAGCTAGGAACAAAGAAAGAGACATTCAAACACAAGGAAAGATAACATACACATGATATCATAATGCAAGAAGAGGTAAAAAGAAGTGAATTTAATTAATTTAAGGCAAAACAAATTACAACTACAAGACATAATCATTTCAATATAACCAAAGGATAACCTAGAAAATGTACAAGGGATTGCTTTTTATAGAGTCGACATAACTGAGATTTTTACGAATGAGTTCAAATCAAGAATATGTTGGAGTTAAGTTATAGAAATACAAGTCAAAAAAATCAGATCAAAAGATGGTCTCTGCATGTACACATATGATTCATGAAGTGACAGGAAAAGGCCCAAGTGAAGGAACTCTGTAGTCAAGAGAGACAATGCATAACCTACAACTAGCATTGCAACAAGATATGGCATTGAATTGTCTCAGTTAGACAAGAAACAACACTTGCAAATTGTAAACAAGCATGGGGCAACACTAGATGGTGTATACAAGGCCAAATAAAGTAGATTGATATTGAAATCTCCATCCTTGACCACGCCACAATCATTACTACTCAAATTGGGTCACTAGTAAAAAATCTCCTTGGGTGCAAAAAATACATCAAATTTACATATATGAGAGACAACAATACGTCATCCCAATATGAGCATCTTGGACTGGTAGAGAGACCCAAGTAGAACTCCCTTTTATAGTTGTGCATATCACTGACCAAGAAAGTGGACCTTGTTTCCTTGGGAAAGTCCATCAAAGAGACAAGAAAGATCTCTCTCTGATGGTTGCCATCTATTTTGTCAGAGAGAGCCAAACAAAACTCTCATCAATCATTTCCTGTCTTGCTAATACTACCAATGCACAAAATATGCGGTGTTGTCTACCTGTGTCCAAAACACAAAAAATATAGCCCATAAAAAGTGTGTCGGATCAGTCATCTATGATGGACTAAAGGTGAAAAAAATATCCAGTAGTTTTTACGGCTAGAAGTAATCAAGGGTGAACTTTCCACTATTAGCTAAGGTTTGAAAAAGACTATTATTTATAGTTATAATTTGACTCTCGTGAGTGAATTTCAAAAAATTATGAATGACCTTAGGAGGGACCACCTTCTTGGATGTGATCCAAGGACGACCCACCCTCACAGGAATTTATTTGAAGTAGGGATAATGTTAAAGGTAACATCTAAGAACTTAGAGCCAACTTCTACAAGAAGGGTGATAGAACCTATTGTGAGACAAATGAAATCATCATGGAACTTTATCAAGACTTTTGATTATCATGTGTCTTGATGATATTTTTGTGTGTAGAGATGTAATCTTTTAATAACATTGACCATATATACTAGATCATTAAGCACTCCTCTTGAGATTTTATCTTAGATTTTTGTAGTAATGTGTAATGGACCATCACATTCTTTTATGAGATCACTTGAGGTAAAGGTAATGTTAGGTTCATGTTTAGGAATGTGTTTCCGTTGTTAAATCAACTTCATAATATTATTGGCTTCATTAGTGCAATGTTGTAAATTGTATCCTTGTATATTTTCATGGTCATTTAGGGATCACTTTGGTGCTTCTCTTTCCATGCCCCCAAATTTGACTAATCTTTATCAATCCAATGATTGATTTTGGATTTTTTGAATGTTTTTGGCTTCCCTGACCTATTTCTAGCCCACTACAACTGGATTAGGGCTCCTAGAACCCTAAACTTTGTGAAACAGGGTGCATAGTGTGATAGCCTCCCTGGACTATTTTGTTAGGTGCCATAGTCTAGCCAATATGGACTCAAATTTGAACCCTCTTACAGTCAAAGAAAGGTGAGTGGGAAAATGATCCCTATGTTGTCCTTATTAAACTTTATCATCATGTTAATAAAGCCTCACCCTCTCATTTGAAACCTCTAACTCTCATAATTTACTCTTTCATCGAGCAATTAAGCAATCATTTTAGTCATTTTCAAGGTAGTGAAGAAGGTGCTCTAACATTAAAGAATTCAAGCATTGAAGATGGAATCCATGGTTAATTCCATATGTTTCCTCCATGAGTGAAGACAAGTATGAACCCTCCTCTTAACATCATCTACCTTTCATGAAGGCTTTGAGGAATAGATAATTCATAGCAAAGGTATAACATTGTTGATTCAACATCTTTTACTTCAAATTCAAAGTTTCTTTCATACATTATTTGTTGTAGGGAAGGTTGATTCCTCCTAGGAATTGACCTTGGAAAGCCTCCTTTTAGTACACTACCATTTTTACTTGTTATTGTGTGAAGGTTTTCATATTTGAAAGAGAAAAATTATAAATATAGAAAGAGCGGACTAAGATGAAGAGATTGAAAATTTGAAGGATTAAAAAAACCTATCTGCAAGTTTTGTGAGGTTGATTATAAAATGAGGCCTCATCCCCACATTTGAAATATCTCATTCTCACAATTCCCACTCTTCTCAAGTGATTAAGTAATAATTTTAGTCATTTTCATGGTAACATTAAAGAAAGAGGTTTAACATTCAAGGGTTCAAGCATTGATTATGGAATCCATGACCAAGTTCATAAGTGAAGAAATGTATGAGCTCTCCTCTTAGCATCATGAAACTTTCATGAAAGCTTTAAGACAAGGATAATTCACAGAAAAGGATGACATTATTGACCCAACATCTTTTACTTGAGATTCAAGGTTTCTTTCATATATCATTTTTTGTAGGGAAGGTTGAGTCCACTTGGGGATTGACCTAGACAAGCCCCTATACATCCTAAGACCATTTTTCCTCCTTATTGTTTGTAGGTCTTCAAATCTAAAGGGTGGCCTACTTTGATAACCCTCTTGTAACCCTACTCTCACACCCCAAACCCTTCCTACAAGATGGATTTCAGACAGATAGGCAATATATCTTATATTCTATAATATGAGAATACACTTAAGCATTATCTATTTATGCATAAGAAACATACATACATGTATGTATGTGTGTGCGTGTATGTATGTGTTTATTGTGAGAATGAGAGTGTTGAGGAGCTTTATATCCATCCATTGCAACTTGACCTAGTGGAACTTTAATCTGGACACTCCTATCTTCATTCACAACTCGACAACTTGATCCCTTAACCACTCCTTAACCTTTTGAGCACTGAAGTATCACCTCAACTACCAAAACCTAACAACTATGGGCGAAAAGAGGGTGTCCCTATTTACAATGGGGTGATGGTGTGAAAACCTCACAATAGTCTCATCCCCTTTAAGACAAGTGCCATCATGCCAAAGCCCTCCTAGCTCTAGGAGAAATTTATATGGTCATCTCGAGGGTGGCCTACTTTGATAACCCTCTTGTAACCCTCCTCTCACACCTCAGACCCTTCCTACAAGCTGGATTTTAGACACTCTATCTTATATTCTATCATATGAGAATACACTTAAGTATTATCTATTTATGCATAAGCAACATACATACATGTGTGTGTGTGTGTGCGCGCGTGTGTGTATGTATTGATTGTGAGAATGAGAGTGCTGAGAAGGACAGATCTGAAATAATATCAGACTATTGTATTGTTAGAGTAAAGTATTAATTATGTTAATTAACTTTACTCCCTTCTTAAGATGTCAACTCTTTTGCTTTAATTGTTTATATTTAAACACACATGCACTAGTTGTTTTAAATATAAACTTGCATGCATTAGTCTTGTAATAATTTAACTAATTATTACATGCACTAGGGTTTTCCTTTCAAGGCTTTCGATCTCCTTTATAAGGATGATCCATTGTATATTTTATTCATTCATTAATTGAGGATATTTTCTTCTTCATTTTTTGAGTCAAACCCTTGCCCTCTTCTTGTCTCTACTTCCTTGTAATAGGTTTTTGCATGCAGGTGATCTTCAGGTTTTGTGGATTTGTATTGCTCAAATTTGTAACACATCAAATTTGGAGAACTTTGCATTTTTGGGCATTTTTTTGGTACTAGACAATTTAGCACGCTTCCCAAGGTAGAATTTATACAGACTATCACACTTCTCAAGGTAGAATTCTCTATTTTGGCATGCAAATTGAGACAAAAATTTTTTCTCTCTGGCACACAAATCAAGACAAAAAAAATTGGTGCACAAATTGAGGCAAAAATCTGAAAGGCTTGGCACGAATCCCGAGGCACGTATGCGATTTTAAATTTTTTTGTTGGGCGGCAACAGCCATTTGGCCGTCAAATTTAAGCCTGTCATTTGATGATGTCAGCATGCATCATCATCATCATTTGCACCATTTTTGGGCCCTCTAGCGCACTGGTTGGTATTTTTCTCATAACTTGAGCATATCGTGTCGAAATCGGGCAAACGAGATATTGCCAAAAAGCTGGTTCCGAGCCCGACACTCTCATCCATGTTAATCTTGTTTTTATTGTCATCTAGCTTGATGTTTCTCCTATCAAATCCAAATTATCTTTTTTGCATTTTGGGGGGGGGGGGGGGCTAATTTGCTCAAATTAGTTCCATTTTTTGATCCGGAAGAAGCGCCAAAAAGCTCTTCTCAAGCACCATCCCAATTTCTATCTATTTTCATCAGAATTTTTTCAAGGTACACAATATTCAGATCTGAATCTTTTTTGCTCTTCTCTTGATAAAGCATATCATTCTAGGCTTAACGATTCGATATTTGGATTGTGGGGGGGTGTTTTTTTTTGTTTCTATCAGTAAACCATATATTTATCAAAACAAAACCCCTTCTAAAAAACTATGGCCAATACCTCTTCTTGTCTAGAACTTCTGACCCCATATAATTATCACACATGGAAAACCCTGATGACACGACTTCTCCGTTCAAAAGGGCTCTAGTCTTGCCTAGATGTAGTGCAACCAGTATTATAGAGGCCCTTTGAAGTCCTGCAGCATAGAAACAAGATGGATGAGGCTATGGGGTTGATTTCTTTGCATGTGTCTGACAGTTTGTAGTTTCATCTTGATGGGTGTAATACCCCTCTAGAGATGTGGGCTAAATTTGAGACATTATTTGGTACCATCAATGAGTTTAGAGCACTTTAGATTGGGGTAGAGCTTACCTCTCTTGTACTTAATTCTTTTCCCTCTATTGAGGACTTTCTGATGAAGTTCAACAACAGAGATCTTTGTTACACAGATGTGGAAAGCAAAAGACTGATAAAGAGTGCATTTATCTAATTCTGTCTAAGCTTCGGGGAAACTTTCAGATTTTCTCTTCTACCTTTCATTCTACTATGGATGATTTGGGACCTAGATTCACCATGCCCACTTTTGAGGTGTTCTGTGATCATTTGACTAGAGAGAAAGCCAAGCTTACTCAGTTGGACTCTCTAAAAGGATCAAAGAACCAAGCATTGGTTTCCCAACCATCCAAGGGAAAGTAGAAGTAGAAGCACAAGCCCAAAATAGATTCAACTGGTAGTGAGAATCCATCCAAGCCACCTCCAAAATCAGATCCAAAGAAATCTACTCCGAAAGGAAAAACTTATAAGTCTGGTGAGTCTTCCTCCAAGACTACGAAGTACAGAGGTGATCCTTGTAGTTTTTGTGGCAAGGAAGGGCATCCAGTTTCTAGGTGTTGGAAATGACTTGAGGCACTAGAAGAAGCCATGCAGAAGCATAGTCTTGCTCCTCCAAAGCCTCCACCTCCTCCCACAGGGAAAGGTCATGTTCTTTCTGCTTGAGCTTTGTCTTCCACTTCTCCATGGCTCATTGATTCAGGTGCTTCGCACCATATGTCACACTCACCCAAATTGGTTACCTCACTTGTTGAGAGTGTTACTATACATATTGCAGTTGGTGACTCAGCACTACTTTCAATTACAGGTTCTGGCACTGTTTCATTAGATGGTGGTTCTCTCCAAGATGTTCTTTTGGTTCCAGCCATTTCTAGGAACCTCCTGTTTGTTTATCAGATTTGTCATTCTGGCTCTGGTAAAATAGTTGAGTTCTCGCCACATGATGTGGTTATTCGGGACCTCCATGATCCTGACTTGGTTATTTCTACTGGGAGTGTTGATTTAGAGACTCACTTATACCATTTTGATGGCTTTGAGAGCTCTGATTCTACTGGTGTTTCTCTTGTTGCTCATGCAAACACAGTGAGGAAACTTTGGCATGAGCATTTTGGCCATGTCAATTATAGATATTTACAATAGATGAGTACGCAGGGGTTAGTGCTTGGGATACCTTAGATCTCTTGTACTGATGGTGTTTGTCAAGGTTGTGTGCTTGGAAAACATCACAAAGATCCCTTTCCATCTGGTAGATCCTCACTTGCTCTCGCACCTTTGGAGTTGATACACAGTGATCTTATGTTATTTCCCACTCCTTTTTTTGGTGCTAGATATGTACTCACCTTCATTGATGATTTCTCTAGACACACATGGGTGTAATTCTTGAAGTACAAGCCTGATGTCTTTGATTCATTTTGAATCTTTAAGACATTTGTAGAGAAACAATCTAGTCTTTATGTCAAGCGTATACACACTGACAATGGGAGGGAATATGTGAATCAATCTTTTAAATATTTTTGCACTGAGCATGGTTTACAACATCAGTTCACAGTTCCTCATACCCCTCAATAGAATGGCATTGCAGAGAGAAAGAACAGAACATTACAGGAGATGGCTAATTGTATGCTACAGTCACGAGCTATGAGTGCTTACTTTTGGGCTGAGGCTATCAATTGCACCAACTATATTCAGAATTGAATGCCTCATAAAGCATTATGACATTTTTCTCCTGAGGAGGCTTGGACTCATGTCAAGCCTGATGTTTCTACATTCTGAGTTTTTGGTAGTGAGGCTTGGGCATTTATTCCAGATGCTCAAAGGAAAGCCATAGAGAGGAAAAGCCGACCACTCATATTTGTTGGCTACTGTGAGGATGTGAAGTCATACATGTTGTTTGATCCTGATTCCAAAGAAGTCTTGTTTCAAAAAGATGTTCAGTTTGATGAGTGCTATCCTCAGATGGATCCTCCATCATCAACTTCTTCTTCACTACCTAGTTCTTCATCTACTCCTCTACAATATTCTTTCTCCTCTGAGGAAGAATTAGATGATGCCCCACCTTCCCCACCTCCATCGAATGTTCCACATGTCCCCAAATGGGCTCATGATACCGTTGATGCAGCTGGATCTTTGGCAGGTGATCCTTCAGACACTCGTCGTACTCGTGCTCAAACATTTGGTACTGGTTTACTGATTCATACTATTTTAGATGATCCACAATGATTTTCAGAGGTGATAGGTCATCCTGAATGGGATAGGGCTATGGATGAGGAATATTCTTCTTTGATGAAGAATCACACTTGGGATGTTTATCCTCTTCTGAAAGGAAGGAAGTTGGTTTGGTGTAGGAGGGTGTACCATACCAAGTATGTTGCTGATGGTTCTATTAATAGGTATAAGGCACACCTTGTGGCAAAGGGCTTTTCATAGGTGGAGGGTATTGATTACTCTGAGACCTTTGCTCCTGTTGCCAAGATAAATTCTATTCACCTTGTACTTTCACTTGCAGCTTCTCAAGGATGGACAATATATCAAATGGATGTAAAGAGTGTCTTTTTGCATAGAGACCTATAGGAGGAGATCTACATGGAGAAGCCTCAAGGTTTTTTGCAGGACTCTTCTATGGTGTTCAGACTTCAGAGGTCTCTATATGGTCTCAAACAAGCCCCTAGGGCTTGGTATGAGAAGATGGATTCTTTTTTGCTTGCCTCACACTTCACACACTGTCATTCTGATCCTACCATGTACATTCAACATCATGGGACTGATCTATTGATACTTGTGCTATATGTTGATGATCTCATCATTACAAGTAGCTCATCCTCTATGATTTAGAGTGTTCAATGCACATTGAAAGAGCAGTTTGAGATGACTGATCTTGGACTTCTCCACTATTTTTTGGGCCTACAGGTTATTCAATCTTCGGATGGGATTTCCATACTTCAGGAGAAGTATGCTCTTGATATGCTTCAGTGCTTCAACATGCTTGATTGCAAGCCTGGTCCCACACCTTTTCAGTCAAGTGTTGTTTTATCTACCACTTTCTCCACTCCTACTGTGGATCCCACATTATACAGAGCACTAGTGGGTAGTTATTTGTACTTGACACACACTCGTCCTGATATTTCCTTTGTGGTTGGCCTTGTATCTTGATTCTCACATGATCCTCATGAGATTCATTGGCAAGCGGCCAAATGTATCTTGAGGTACTACTTCTTATGGCATTCACTATACATCAGGGGATCCTCACATTGTTGGTTTCATAGACTCAGATTGGACTGGTGATACTACTGACCAACGGTCTACTTATGGCTTTGTCTTCTATCTTGGTTCCGGTCCTATCACATGGTCTTGCAAGAAGCAGACAGCTCATGCATTATCATCTACAGAGGTAGAGTACCGAGCAGTTGTACAAGCTATTCAGGAGGTTTTATGGCTTTTCCAATTGATGACAGAGTTTGGTTTTCCTCCTGATAGTCCCACTATCCTTTGGTGTGACAATCATAGTGCTATACATATTTCCCACAATTCGGTTGAGCATCAGAGGACCAAGCACATTGAGCTTCATATACATTTCATCTGACATTTGATTCAGGATGGCTCTCTGAGTTTGGAGTATATTCCCACTGCTAAGCAAGTTGCTGACATCTTCACCAAACCTTTTGCATCCCCGCGATATCTTCAGCTATGTTCTATGCTTGGGATGATGGAAGTTGTCCTTGGGGGTCTCAGTGATGAGGCCTTCCTTCCGTCTATTTCTATCTCTTTTTGGAGTAGGGTTTTTTCCCATTGGGTTTTCTCTATTTTACAGAGATTTGGTTGTCCTAGGTACCTCATCAGGCCATGTTGCCAAGACCCATTTTTATGCTTTCAGCACTGTAGTTTCCTTTTCTTTCCTCTTGCATTGTTGCTCATCTTAAGGGGGGTGTTAGAGTAAAGTATTAATTATGTTAATTAACTTTACTCCCTTCTTAAGATGTCAAATATTTTTCTTTAATTGTTTATATTTAAACACACATGCACTAGTTGTTTTAAACTCATGCACTAGTTGTTTTAAATATAAACTTGCATGCATTAGTCTTGCAATAATTTAACTAATTATTACATGTACTAGGTTTTTCCTTTCAAGGCTTTCGATCTCCTTTATAAGAATGATCCATTGTATATTTAATTCATTCATTACTTGAGAATATTTTCTTTTCATTTTTTGAGTCAAACCCTTGCCCTCTTCTTGTCTCTACTTCCTTGTAACATGTTTTTGTATGCAGGTGATCTTCAAGTTTTGTGGATTTGTATTGCTCAAATCCTACATGTATTGTGCCTGATCAAAAAATTAATTCCTTCATGTATTTGATGTTGGACTTCTATGAGTTGATCTTAGAATCATTTTCTCTTATGTTGAGTGCTTTGATCTTCTTGATTGGCCTTCCTTGATGAATGGTATTGGCTTGCTGATTGTTTTTGATTTGCTGAATGTCTCTTGGTGTGATCGTACTTGCTGATTGATTGATGTTCCTATTGATTTTAAGATTAGATTGGTATATATTATTTCCATATGTATGATGTTTAATATTCTTTTAACAATACAATGAGTGCAATGTTTATATTTAACTAGTCTGATTGCAGAATATGATAATTTCTAAAATTAATAGTTCTAACTTCAAACTGAATTGCCAATATAAATAATGAATATTATTTATAGATTGAATAAGTATATTTGCAGATCGAATATTCAGAAGACTGTGATATCTGTGTTCTTCATACTCTACACTTATGTTGTCGATCACATAAATATAGGAGAGCCTTTGTAGTGGGGAGACACCCCCGTGAAAGGACATGCCTCCTACATGGGAGACACATCCATTCATGGGAGTGTCTCCCTTAATCTATGAGCAACCACTTCAAGATTAAATTATATGAGCGACCACTAGTTAACATATGTGGTAATCCACTAATATGAAGTCTATCAAAGCAGTCTGACGGTCAAAGCAGTGATTATTATTTCATTAATATATATATATATATATATATATATATATATATATATATATATATATATATATATATATATATCTTTTTAGTCTTTATATTAATTTCTCTAAAATAATAATACTTAGATATATACATATAAATTATATCATATATATACACACAATAGGATTTATTTATAGGATTTATTCGACTGACACTACAATAACATTAACACTCGCTGTTAGTTAGGGAGGATAAACACAAAAATAGATATTACCTCATCATAATATCAGAAATGGAAAGATTTAAGATATCTTTGATCAGAAGATAGTCCTTATAATGATATCATTTTATGATATCAGGAGTAAGGGCCTCAAAATATCAAGTCGCATGATATTTAACAAGTACTCAAAATGTTCATAATAATATCATCTCAGGAGTAATGGCCTTAGAATATCAAGTCACATGATATTCACCAAGTACTCCAAGTAATTGGCTTCAGAATATCAAGTTGCATGATATTCACCAAATACTCAAAAAAGAGTCTATAAGGTATGTGCACATGTATCCTGAATAATACTTACCATAGGAACATTATATTCATGGTATGTTTAAGGATATTAATCCACCATGCAAGATATAATCTACCGCGATCTTCTTAGACAATCATAAGATATACATCCTAATAGAAGATTAAGTTATTGTAAGATTGTCACCTTCCAATAACTTTAACAAGTACAAGTGATAATCATTTGGAATTCATCACTTCCTCATAATGTACACATGGCCCAAGTAGTCATGAAATAACATTCATGATTATGTAATACCCTAAAAATGGGCTATAGGTTCATTAACCTCCTATATCAACATATCAAACAAAATCGATATCGAAGTCCTAACCTAAGGCACATCTGAACATCATCAAATCCTAATTGATTATCATAAATTCTGTATCGGGGAAATATTCTTAGTAATATTCCTAATCATCCTAATTATCTTTAATTTTATAATTATTTGGTGATAAATCAAATTTATCCTAAAGTTTGATTAACTGAATATTCTCAATATTTAATTAATTAGATTTAATTCTGCCACTTAATTGTTTAATTGAAGTTAATTCTATTTATTCCTAAATTGTATTATTTAATTTTGACAATAAATCCAAAATTCTATGAATAATTGATTAAATTCTTATTTAATTAATTAAAGCAAGTTGTCAATTTTTAATAATATTATTTTTGAATAAAAGTTTGAAAAATAATTGATTAACCCATAAATCAATTATTTTATTTTTCAAAATCAGTTAAGTTGGAAATAAATCACTTTATTATTAAATTAATTCATAATAAAATATGCACATTTAGAAAAGCAGATAACTATCAATTATCAATTAAAGCTAAACTCTATTTTGAGTTGAACTTTGCTTTTGCATGTTTTTGTGAGTTAATTATTCTTTATAATGAGATAACTCAAAAATCAAGTTGAGTTTATTTGAGTGATTTATGGCTTTCTTTCATGCATCCTCAAAGCCCTGGATTTCTATAAAATCAAGGCTTTAGCTCTTCACAAATCATCCACAAGAATTGCATAATCATGCTGTTGAATTGGAGACTGAAGAATCATCTTTGCGAATCCAAGCTTTGTGAGATCAATATTGCATAGTTTTTCATATCATATTAGTTTTCATTTGTTAGATCATCATAGCATATCAGTTTTTACATATCATAGATTCATATAAGTTTTCATCATATCATTGCATAGAAAATAAAAAAATAAAAAAAGATTAATTGCATTCAAATTTCATATCAGTTTTGCATTCAAATCCTTCGTTTAGGTGTCATCAAGGTCACTGATCTTGATAACAATTTGAGAACATCATACTCGCACCTATTAGAAGGCAGTAAATTGCCTGGTTAGTTTAGCTTTCATTTATTGCATGATTTTGATTTCGACTAACCTCTAATGTTTTACTAAAGTGTTGTGTCTATAGATCAGGTACAAAATTCACACACATTTTTGGCACCCACCGTGGGGCCCTGAAATGGGTTTCCAATTCAATTCTATCAATTTCTATCTTTTTCTCCTCGATTTCTGTGCAAAATTATGATTTTTTAATTTCTATCCATACAATCTTCGTACGAGTTTCTGACAAAAGTTGTTTCAAACTATACCCACTGTCGTATGATAGTCTATCAGATCAAGGATCATGTCATGCTATACACACTATCATTTGAAAGTTCAATTGTCATTTCATAGAACACCCAGTGTCGTATAAGTTTTTGGACTGTCGTTTGGGAGCACACCCACTATTGTACGAGTTTCAGACTGTTGTCTGGTAATAGACCCACTATCGTATGAGTTTAGACATCAAATTTCAATTGTCATTTCATTTTTCAGGGTAGTTTATCATATTTGGTTTTCAGATTTTGACTAACGGCTAATCTTAACAATTGAAATTCTCTATTTTTTATTGACTCCTGCTGGTTTTGATTGGAAAAAATGCAAGAATTGCTAAAAATAGATAAAAATATACTAAGTGCATTGCAAGGAATTCAGGTAATCTTCTTAGCTGATAAGACTTTGATTTTGGATCTAAAACGAACATCTCATGTGTCTAGCTTGAGTGACTTTTATTGCTTTCCTATCACAGACTTCATTTGGGCTATAAAAATGAACATAGTTTTCTTTCAGCATCTTTGTTACACATAGTAATTAGGCCCCATGAACACTATTTATGGATCTTGAGAGAGTGGGTTTCCAATGAAACTCTTCTCAATGAAGGATCCCTTGTAGGTGGGGAGGATACTGAGGGAGTCTCATGTTCCACTAGATCCGTGTGTTTTCAACTTTTGATCGAGGCATTCTCTCTCCAGAGAGGTTGATAGATCGTAAGGAGTTGACATCATAGATCTTTATGAGATAATCTTGGTCTTAGCGTGTCGGATTAATCTATCTACTTTGTTTGGGTTAAAAGTGAAAAGGCTAGGGGATTATGCTCTACTTCCTTTTTGGATAGTACCAGAAACCCAAATCCTTGAATCTGGAACCAGTCTCCATGTGGTATATCTTGTGAGTCACCTTTAGAGAGGGTTAACCATAGTGGACATTCCCTTAATTGGGTCAACCACATTGACAGAACCTCAAGCGGTAATAGCCATTTTCACCGTGGTAGTGACAACCGCTATATAAATGTCCTGTTGGAAGAAATCTCCTTAGGTGTGGTCTCTTGTTGGGCTGTCAGATCTCCCTAGCAGATCTTGAAGATTAAGTTCTTGGACTGTGTCAAAACCCCGGTGCGCCTGGATTGGAGTTTTCCCTCTTGGATCATAAAAGTTGCAGAGTCAAGCCATTACTAAAAACCCTAGCGAGGCCAAATTTTCATTTTCTAGGGTATATGTGCGTTATTGCAAAACATTTTTGGAACATACACAATTAGCACTTCTGAGGATTAGAACGAATAAAATCACTTGATTGTTCATGCGCAAGGTTTCTTTTGCCCTTGTTCATTGTTTTCAGACATGCTTGAAATCACTTGCTTGCTATTTTGTGTGCTTGTTTATCTATCTAGTTATTGAAAATGGACAAATCTGTTACAATCCTCAAATCTAGACATTAAAATTTGCAAACAATCCGAATCTAAAGTAAAATTCTTTTCTGGAGTCAAAAGTCATCTCAGGAGGTCAGAAAGTCATACGAGTTTCTATCAAGTGTTGTTTCATTACAGCACATCTATCATATGGTAGAGAACCTAGTGTCGTATGAGTCTTTCTGCCAGTCATATTCAAAAAGTCAAGTCCTGCTAGCAACTGTCGTGTGAGCTTTTCAACTGTTGTCTGGTAACATACCCACTATCGTACAAGTTTTGCAACTGTCGTATGAGCTTTTCAACTGTCATTTCATAGCATACACACTGTCGTACGAGTCTACAGAGTGTCGTTTGGGAAAATTTTGAAAGTTGTCAGAATTGCCAGATATTTAGCTTTTTCAGCCTATTTCCAGAATCTGTCGAACAAATCACTATGTTAGGAACAGAGCAGTAGCTATTGAGAATCCAATCATTTTCCTAAAGTGGCCTTTTGAATCTGATTCAGCCTTCTGTTTAATCGATTTGAGTCCTTTTCGTCTTGTGTCCAAACCTTGTCATAACTATCAATCTTCAATCAATCATCAAAATGACTAAGTGTTGTGATATCTTTTCCGCTATCTTTTGGGCAATCTACCCATACATCCAGGGCACAGTATCCTTCACCCATGTCTAATCGAATCTTCAAATCAATCAAACCTTGACAAGGTTGCGTCATCTGTTCATCTTGATTCAATTCATTCTTCAGTCATCTGGATCTTATTCTTTTGTTTCACTCAAAGTTGATGGTGGAAACTAGAGCTTCCTCACACAAGAAATATGGAGAAGCATCCCAGACCTTACCTATAACCACTACCAAGGGTCCAACTCTTGAGAAACTCATCAATTTTGGTCTTTACAAGGACAACGGTCTTGGCAACTTTCGATTAAAAACTGGTTACATTCCTCCTTCATCAACTCACCGAGGTACTCAACAACCCCCACATCAATCTATTCCAGGGAGTCCACAAACTCCTACCATGTCTCAAGCAGGGACAAACTTTGGCTCTTAAAGAACTCAATCTCAACATGGTGCGGATCAGGAACCCACGCCTGAAGAAATTGCTCAATATCAAAATGATGATAACTGCAAATGAATGATGAAGCATTTATTGAAAGAAGATAGAGAGGCATACTTTTTACAATTAGCTCATCAAGGAGCTAAGCTTCCTCCTAATTTTAATGTCGAAGCTATCATTACACATGAGGAAGAAACTCCGATAACGGCCATGATGAAACAGATACATGCTTTACAAGTCAAACTAAATCAACTTGAAAAAGAGAAGGAACCCAAAGAGTTCTCCATGGAGGCTCTATGTCCTTTTCCATTTGACAAAGACTTGTACATGCTGCCATTTCCAAAAAGAGTGGAGATGCCAAAGTATGATAAGTATGATGGACACTCAAATCCTCAAGATCATGTCAGAGAATTCTGTACACAATCAATTGAGTTCATGCACAAACCAACCTATCTGATGCGTCTCTTCCCTTGATCTCTAGGGGGAGCAACCATCCACTGGTTCTCTAGATTGCCTTCTACTATGAAAAATTTTGAGGAGTTGATCAAATTATTTTATCAGCAATACTCCTACAATATTCAAAATCCAGTCACCATGATTGATATCTGTAATCTCAAGCAATATCCAGGGGAACCATTCCTAACATTTCTCAAGAATGGAGGAAGAAGTTCTCTCTATATGCCAGACCTATTCCATAAATAGAAAAATTGGAAATCTTCATCAATAACCTTGTTCCAAAAATTAATTATCCTCTACAAATGCAAGATCATACATCTTTTGATAAGATGGTGGACAATGCTATCAAAATTGAAAAAGTGCTTGTGAAAAAAGGAGAAATCACACTTCAAAAAGACAAGTACGAATTAGGATCCAGTTCTAAAGACAAGAACAAAAATTGGAACAAGAATAAAGGCATCGCCACCGATGGTGTTGTTGACACTATCAGTGCCCCATCAAAGGCACCAACATACAACCTAACTCTTGGTTCCCAAGCCATTAAAGCTTTAGAACAAAAGTCATCTAAACCATTTCAAAAGAAGCCAGAATACAAATCTTGGTATAAACAATGAAAGTTCACTCCTCTTGGAGAATCTTTAGAATCAGCTATGAAAACTCTACTGGTTGATAACATCATCTCTTTTCCAACAATCTGACCACCTGATTCTGAGCCTAAGCCAAAATGGTGGAGAGAAAATGAATTCTATGATTTCCATCGAGGTAAAGGTCACAAAACTAATAACTTCTTTCGGTTGAAACACACCATTCAAGATCTAATCGATAGGGGAGACATCATAGTTGACAATCCTAAGAGCAATAATGATCATAGAGCATTCACAGAACCATTTTTGAAACATGGTTAAGAAGTTTCATCTTCTCAACCTAATATGGGGGCAAAAGTCAATTATGCTTACCCTAGAAATAATGCTACCATCAATATGGTTGAACCCTCTCTCTTAGAGCATTGCAATGTCATCACAATTGTAAGAAGAGATAGACAAAATCAATCCACCAATACAGTTACTCGATCACAAGCCCAAGCACATCTGAAAGGACAAATCTCAGATTCATCAAATGTCCCTAAGGTGCCCTTCAATCTTTCATCTGCTTCTAAACAGAAGGCTGCTTCCAAAACTTCCAATCCAAAGGATACGAGGCCTACATCTTATAGCATTGTTCAACAACTCCTACACACTAATGCCAAAATCTCCATGTTTGAGTTGCTTCGAATATCTCCAGCTCACAGAGCCATACTAGACAAAGCTTTTCTCGGTTCCAATGTTCCTGATGACCTTGATTTAGATAGGTTCCAGACTATGGTTGGACATCTTACATCTCTACAATATATCTCCTTTTTAGAGGAAGATGACAACTCCTTGAGTCACCCACATAATCAGCCTTTGCATATAGAAGTCTTGATCCAGAACCATAGAGTCAAATGTGTGTTGATAGATGGGGGCACTGGCCTAAACATTTGTTCTTACAGCTTGATCACACAATTGGGATTTTTAGAATTGGCTATTGATCCTCGAAAGAAGATCACCATAAAAGCCTATGATGAACAAGAAAGATCTTCTAAAGGCATCATTGTCTTACCCATCAGAGCAGGTCTAGTTATCAGAGATACTATATGTCAAGTTCTTGATCTACCTTTGGCCTACAACATTCTTCTAGGGAGACCATGGATACATGAAATGCAAGCTATTCCTTCTACATACCATCAATGTTTGAAGTTTCCTTATGAAGGAGTAGAGGTTACTATCCCCGCAAATCTGAATACAACTTGTAATACCTTGAAGGAAAGTGCAGATAAACTTGTACCTAATAACATAGAATCTTCCATTGAACCAACTAAAGAAGCATCCACATCTAAAATGGAAGATCTTGCAAAAGAGGTTAATATCAAAGAAAATGGTATGGGAGAATATACTATCGAGCCAGTCTTATCTTTGACATCTCTCCCTATCTCACCCAAGTCTTATGGGAAATCTTTGAAACAATCCAAACGAGATTCTAAAGAACCTCTTGAAGCATATAAAAAGAATTTTGTATCAGAACAAGTATCCTAGCAAGAGTTTTAGAGGATGAAGCTGTGCTATCATGGCTATACAAAGACAAACCTGAATCTCAAGTTGTTCAAACTAGTGACTCTACAGTATCCAAACTCCCTTCTAAGTTATATGGTCCAGGAGATAAATTAATAGCTAAGATGGGATATTCAGGTAAAGGACCTCTAGGAATCAGAGGAAAAGGTCTTGAGGTACCTCTCCCACATATTGGTAGAGAAAATAAAAATATTGTTGGCCTAGGCTTTAAGAAGAAACCCTATCACCTCAAAGGTAATTGTTCTCATGTCATAGAGTAGATCGCACCAGGAGAACATCTTCTTAAGAAAAAAGAAACAGAACCATCAGATAGTGATTCAAATAGCTCAGAACTCATCCCCTATGAAAAATTTCCTAAGGAGATCAAAGACCTTCTTGATGATAAAGATGATCCAATCAAAAGAATTAATGTAATAGAAACACAAGAACCTACTATCAATCAAGAGATAGTTGCAACACAAGAACTAGCTAATCTTGAAAGCAATCAAGTAGAGGGAGGTGGTAGTGATTCTAAGACAAATTCCCATGAGTATGAATTCAAATCAAAATCTGAGGGTAACCCTTCTTGGGGTATTCACCCTGACTTTACTCATTTTCTAAGATTTCCTAGAGATTCGGAATCAGAAGATGAATCTAATGACTATGAATGGGGAGTCATTCCAAAACTAGATGAGCTTATCATAGAGAAACATGTTGATTTTATTCACCAATATGCACCTCAACCCAACATAAGTCTAGAGCGAAATGATGGACCTATCGAGTCTGATCCACCTATGGCTGAATTGGATTCCCACAATGACATTGAGCCTATTCATGAATTGAATGTCTTAAGTTGTAATATCACCTTTGAACTCGAGCATCAGGTTAGGACCAATGATGACATATCCATATCCGTAAACACTATCTCCCAATCTTTCCCTACTTTGACTATCCAATATCCAGACCTTATTGATCAAACCTCCACAAATCCGAGCCATGGTATTTATACCTTCTTGAATGACTATGCCCTTGCTTGCTACCTAAATGTAGTTGAGCCTATGAGGACTTCCATTAGTGAACCGAGTGTCAGCATGACCGAGTCAGACATCAAATATCTTAGTCAGAAAAATAAGAATAAGAATAAAAAGAAAAGGAGTTCTAAGGGTGAAAACCACTTTGTGGCAGTCTCAGAACCTACAAAAGTAAAAATAAAAGATATATCCAAAGGTGAAAACCTCTCCGAGGTGCCTAAGGATGAGATATTTGATGTCCTTCTGAGTCATTTACAAGATAGATCTCCAGTTCTAATTGAGCCCACTCAATCCATCAATTTGGGTACAACAGAGGAACCACAATTGGTACATGTAGCACAATCATTATCAAAAGAAGAGAAGTAAAAATTCAATATATTCCTAACAGAGAAAAAGATCAACTTTGCATGGAAATACTTAGATATGCCAAGGTTGGATCCTAATCTTATCATGCACCATTTATCAAGCAAAAATTGTGAAAGATGCATCCTCATGTTGCACTCTTGGTAAAAGCTGAATTAGAGAAGCTCCTGAAAGCCAAATTCATCCGAGTTATTGACTATGCAGCGTGAATCTCTAATATTGTACCTATTTCTAAACCAGATGGTTTAATCAGAGTGTGCACAGACTTTAGAGATGTGAATAGAGCATGCCCTAAGGATGATTTTCCACTACCTAACATTGATATGATAGTGAACATGACTGCGGGTTTCGAGATGTATTCCTTAATGGATAGTTTCTCTGGATATAACTAAATAAAAATTGCTCCAGAGGATCAAGAGAAAACTGCTTTCACATGTGCATGGGGTACCTTTTGTTGGAATGTCATGCCAATTGGGCTTAAAAATGCTAGCGCTACATATCAAAGAGCAATGACATCTATTTTTCATGACATGATGCATCGAACTATGGAAGATTATGTTGATGACACATTAGCAAAATCTATGATTAGAACTGAACATCTAAAGGACTTGAGCATAATCCTAGACAAAATGGAAAAGTTTAGTCTTTGACTAAATCCTAAGAAGTGTGCTTTTGGTGTCACTTCTGGAAAGCTCTTAGGATACATAGTTTCAAAGAAAGGCATTGAAGTTGATCTAGCTAAAGTAAAGGCTATAATGGAGATGCAACCTCCTAAGAATATCAGTCAGATGAGGATATTACAAGGAAGAGTTCAATCTATCAGATGATTCATATCACAGCTAGCGGACATATCACAACCTTTTACAAAAACATTACATAAAGGTGTGACCTTTGCATGGAATGAAGAATGTGAGAAAAAATTTGATCATATCAAACAATATCTATCCAATCCTCCTATCTTGATGCCTCCTATTCATGGGAAGCCATTGATCTTATATGTCTCCACAACAGATACATCACTGGGGGCATTGCTAGCACAACATGATGAAGATAAAAAGGAAAGAGCTATATACTACATCAATAGAACATTGGTGGCATATGAAAAGAACTATTCAATGATTGAGAAAGCTTGTCTAGCTGTGATCTTCACATCACAAAAACTGAGACACTACATGCTAGCTCATACCACTCAATTAGTAGCCAAGATTAATCCACTAAAGTACCTACTAAGCAAAGCTTCCCTCATGGGTAGATTGGCTAAATGGGTCATGCTATTGAGTGAATTTGACATTGAATATGTTGAGAGAAAAGCTATAAAAGGACTAGTCATTGCTGATCAATTGGCTAAAACACCATTGTTTGATGACACACCACTACAAATGGAATTTCCAGATTCCTCTATCATGCATATTTCTTCTAAAGAATCGTAATTATTCTTTGATGGCTCCTATACATAGAATGGATCTGGAGTAGGCATATTGTTCATAACTCCTCAAGGATACTCAATCCCAAAAGCATTCAGATTAAATTTTCCTTGCACAAACAATATTGTTGAATATGAATCCCTTTTGAATGGTATGAAAATAGCAATTGAATGGAGAGTGATAGAGCTACACATTCATGGAGACTCTCAACTTGTTGTTCATCAAGTCAATGATGTGTACCAAACTAAAGATAAAAATCTCATTCCTTACAAGAGAATGGTAGATGATCTTAAGAAGTATTTCATATCTATCACATTTGAGCAAATTCCTTGAACGGAGAACAAGGTTGCCGATGCAATGGCCACATTATCTACTTTATTACAACAGCCTAAACATGAGCTACGCTACGAGTTCCTGGTGGAAGCACTATCTTATCCTGCATATGACTCCCCTAAAACCCACATGATCTGCACTATTGTAGATCATGATTCATCTAGATATAAAAACCTATTTTCCTATCTCCAAGACCAAATCATTCTTGATACCTTCAACCACCATGAAAAGAGATACCTTATCTGAAATGCCTTTTGATATGTCATCATTGGTAATGATCTTTACAAATGAGGTCTAGATGGTACTCTACTTAGATATTTAGAATGGGAAGAGTCTCAACGTGCATTGGAGGAAGTCCATGATGGTATTTGTGGGTCACACTCAAACGGTTTAACACTAGCTCGAAAACTTATTAGGGTTGGGTACTATTGGCCTAAGATGGAGAAAGAGGCTATCAAATTTGCTAAGAATTGTCAAAAGTGTCAAGTACATGGCAACCTAATTCATGCTCTAGGGAGGGATCTAATCCCCTTTACAACACAATGGCCTTTCCATCAATGGGCATTTGATCTTATCGGGATGATTCATCCTCACTCTTCTAATGGACATACCCATATAATCACAGCTACAAATTATTTTACAAAATGGGTAGAAGCAGTCCCTTTGACACAAGCCACTGGAAAGCAAATATCTATGTTCATATTGAACTATATCATATGCAGATATGGGATACCTCATTCCATAATCACAAATAACGGTGGACAATTCAAGAACAAAGACCTCGATCATCTATTTTCCAAATTCAAGATCACACAACATTGGTCTTCTATCTACTATCCTCAAGGGAATGGCCAAGTTGAGGCCTCTAACAAAAATCTATTGAAAATCTTGCACCGAACAGTTAATAAAATAGGAAGAGACTGGCATCTAATGATCAATCTAGCTCTTTGGGCCTATAGAACAAGTATCAGAACACCTACTAGGGCTACACCTTTTGCTTTAGTTTATGGGTTTGAAGCGGTACTGCCTATTGAGGTTGAAATCCCATCACTAAGAATCAGAATGCATGGTTTAGTAACTGATGATGACTACAGAGTGTCTAGGTTGCAAGAACTTGAACTACTAGATGAGTGCAGACAAGCAGTGTATGATCATCTCAGAGTATATCAGAAGAGAATGTCTAGAGGTTACAACAAGAAAGTCAGACACAGAGAATTTCAGGTTGGTGATCTAGTCTTGAGAGAGAATCCTAAAAATCAATCACATCGAGAACGCAAGGGGAAGTTTGAACCCAACTGGATGGGTCCCTTTGTTATCACTACTACTTTTGGCTCTGGTGCCTATCAACTCTCAATGACTAAAGGAGAATAGCTCTGAGAACCAATCAACATTCTACATCTGCAAAAATTCTATGCTTAAGGCATTCTGTCTATGGTAAAATGTCCTGAAAAAATTATAAAAATTGAAAAAAGTCCTGAAAAAATGAACATCTTGGTGAAAACCTAGCAATAGGCGCCTTGATGATTCACAAAAAAAGTAAAAAATATCAAAAGTACAAAAAAATTGAAAAAAATGAAAAATACAAAAAAAAATGAGAAAAAGAAAAAAGTGCCTTGGTGAAAACTTGGAAACAGGCGCCTTGGTAGCAAAAATAGAATCTCTGCCAAGATGGTGAAAACTTGGCAAACGGGTGCCACTTGTTTCAAAATGCTCCATCTATCAGCGCAATCTTCATCTTTCCTAGCTTTCAGTCTTGCTGTAGTTTGTACATATCTCCTGGTTTGTTTTTGCATTCCTATTTTCAATAAGTCAGTTTTTACACCAATCAGCTTAAGCGTCTGTATCCTATCAATGCTTAAAACTTGGGGGCAATCAATGTCATATCCTATGGTCTCCCATGTATCTGAAATGTGTCATATCTAGTCAGAGTCCTTTGAAGCTTCATTTGAGTCAGTCAGTCAATCAGTCTCATCTCCAGAAAGGATTTTGCATCTACAACAATGCAATCAAACATCAAACTGAAAAAAATCTATGCTTTTTCATGCTTTTATCTTCTTGTATGCTTACTGATTCGCATTGAGATTTTTGCATATTGTGTCTCTTTGAGCTCTTCGATGATGTCCTTTATAGGATTTAGAGAGTGATGACTGGGGGCATAATCTTTTCTTTGTCTTCTGCTTGTATGTGAAAATCTAACAACTTTGGAAATTCTGGATTGAAATGGTGTCCGACTGTAAGAGCCTCTATCTCGAATTGGATGGCCATGCGTACCTCGACCATTGATACCTGAAAAATTCAAGGAAGTTTGATCTAACTATTTTGAGTGACTTCTTTCTCCTACTATGAAATGCGATCTTACCTAAGGATGTGAACGATAAAGGGTTACTACGGGTAATTCACATTGGATTTAGAATGATCTCTTAACTGTTTGATGTGTTTGCATGCAAGGCATATTCTGGTCATCACGACGTTTATGTTTTGATGCTTATACAAATTTATATATCAAAATGGAAATGATATTCAGGTCATCCTGGCGTTTATGCCTTGGTGCTTATATCTAATCTGACATTCTGAAAATAAAATCAATATTCATATATCCATGGTTTCCTAATTAGTGGGTGTTGTATTGATTCCTGCGCATACAAATCAATATTCATATGCCTATGGTTTCATAGCTAGTGGGCATTGTATTGATTTATCCAGTTACCTAAAAGTTCAATGATGATAACAAATCGACATATGATCAGTGACTAGGTCCTAGGTCTTAGGTTGCATGTTTCTTTGCATTTTGCATGTCTACATGATCTCACAAATGTTTGGAAGCACTTCAAAGCTTAAACAATTCTTCATATCAATTCTTCAAATCTAACAAGATTTGAATCTCACATGAAGGTTCCTCCAATGAAACAACAAGTAGAATCCTTTTTCAAGATCAAAATCAAAATATGAGATCATTCATATTATTAACTACTTGCATAATCGACCTTCAACCATCACAGGAATCCAGACTTCAACTTAACTGATTATCTTACATCAAACTATCAAAATTTCAACTTGGTCAACCATGGTCAACTCATGGTTTAACCTAGTCAAACTCAATCGTCTGGACCTCCAAACAATGCAGAATGCATTTTCAAACATGTATAACCACTTCTCAAAACAATTAACATGCTTCTGAACTATCAACGCTAACTTTTCTTGTCAGATTTCAATTTTAATCCCGAAGGGGGCATGGTATTGCACATAATTCAAAGTCTGTAATCTAATTTTGAAATCATATATTTCCTCAGTAATCAAGACAACAACCACGTCTAGTTGTTGATTCATCAAAAAGACCTTATCGCTCGGGGAAAATCAATCATCACTCGGGGCATATCAAATTCATCGAGATCCATATCAATCTGGTATTCTCTTAATCTTGTAAACTTTATTAGCTTTTTGCAACCATCGGTTCATTAGTGTTATTTCCTTGGTTCTTCGGTAACTGAAGGGTTCAGATGTGATACCAACGTGGTTCTTCTAAGACAATCGAGTCTGGAATCGGTCACTCAATTCTTCGCAATCATAAGGTTCAGAATCAGGCATTTTGATGCTTTTGTTTCATTGGTTCATCATTGCTATAGTTAACATTATCTTTGGTCATTCAGGACCTATTATCTTCATATCAGCTTCTGTCTCATATCAATTATCAATTTTGAATCAATTTCATATCTCTATCAAACACAAACTATCTTTGAACCATTGCTCTTCACACAACAATTCAAAGAGGGGCAAAATGTAATACCCCAAAAATGGGCTATAGGTTCATTAACCTCCTATATCAACATATCGAACGAAATCGACATCGAAGTCCTAACCTAAGGCACATCTGAACATCATCGAATCCTAATTGATTATCATAAATTCTGTATCGGGGAAATATTCTTAGTAATATTCCTAATCATCCTAATTATCTTTAATTTTATAATTATTTGGTGATAAATCATATTTATCCTAAAGTTTGATTAATTGAATATTCTCAATATTTAATTAATTAGATTTAATTCTGCCAAATAATTGTTTAATTGAAGTTAATTCTATTTATTCCTAAATTGTATTATTTAATTTTGACAATAAATCCAAAATTTTATGAATAATTGATTAAATTCTTATTTAATTAATTAAAGCAAGTTGTCAATTTTTAATAATATTATTTTTGAATAAAAGTTTGAAAAATAATTGATTAACCCATAAATCAATTGTTTTATTTTTCAAAATCAGTTAAGTTGGAAATAAATCACTTTATTATTAAATTAATTCATAATAAAATATGCACAATCAGAAAAGCAGATAACTATCAATTATCAATTAAAGCTAAACTCTATTTTGAGTTGAACTTTGCTTTTGCATGTTTTTGTGAGTTAATTATTCTTTATAATGAGATAACTCAAAAATCAAGTTGAGTTTATTTGAGTGATTTATGGATTTCTTTCATGCATCCTCAAAGCCCTGGATTTCTATAAAATCAAGGCTTTAGCTCTTCACAAATCATCCACAAGAATTGCATAATCACGCTGCTGAATTGGAGACTGAAGAATCATCTTTGCGAATCCAAGCTTTGTGAGATCAATATTGCATAGTTTTTCATATCATATTAGTTTTCATTTGTTAGATCATCATAGCATATCAATTTTTACATATCATAGATTCATATCAGTTTTCATCATATCATTGCATAGAAATTTTTTTTTTAAAAAAGATTAATTGCATTCATATTTCATATCAGTTTTGCATTCAAATCCTTCGTTTAGGTGTCGTCAAGGTCACTAATCTCGATAACAATTTGAGAACATCATACTCGCACCTATTAGAAGGCAGTAAATCACCTGGTTAGTTTAGCTTTTATTTATTGCACGATTTCAATTTCGACTAACCTCTAATGTTTTATTGAAGTGGTGTGTCTACAGATCAGGTACAAAATTCACACACATAGATTAATAATTAGTTTCATTAGTACAATAATCAAATATTTTGAGACTCATTCTCAGATAATCATACCAAGTTTATCTTGGAAGTGTTCCACCTTCATTTTGCAAGAGGCTTGGTGAGGATGATAAAGAACCATCAACTCCCTCTCAATCCAGTATTTCACAAATTATGAGATATATTGAAGTTCTTTAGAATGCAAGTTTATCTGAATCCAAATTTGAATTACTGACTTCAATGTAGGAGGCTTGATGTTTGAGTATGTCAAGACATTTTGCTATAGTGTGACCAAAATAGACAAGTACGAACTCTCCTTTTAACATCATCTACCTTTCATGAAGGCTTTGAGGAATAGATAATTCATAGCAAAGGTATAACATTGTTGATTCAACATATTTTACTTCAAATTCAAGGTTTCTTTCATACATCATTTTTTGTAGGGAAGGTTGATTCCTCCTAGGAATTGACCTAGGAAAGCCTCCATATAGTACAACACCATTTTTACTTGTTATTGTGTGAAGGTTTTCATATTTGAGAGAGAAAAATTATAGATATAGAAAGAGCGGGCTAAGATGAAGAGATTGGCATTTGAAGGATAAAAAAAGCGTATCTACAATTTTTGTGAGGTTGATTATAAAATGAGGCCTCATACCCACATTTGAAATATCTCATTCTCACAATTCACACTCTTCTCAAGTGATTAAGTAATAATTTTAGTCATTTTCATGGTAGCAAAGAAAGAGATTCAACATTCAAGGGCTCAAGCATTGAATATGGAATCCATGATCAAGTTCATATATTTCCTCCATGAGTGAAGAAATTTATGAGCTCTCCTATTAGCATCATCAACCTTTCATGAAGGCTTTAAGACAAGGAGAATTCAAAGAAAAGGATGACATTTTGACCCAACATCTTTTACTTGAGATTCAAGGTTTCTTTCATTTTTTTTTTGTAGGGAAGGTTGAGTCCTCTTGGGGATTGACCTAGACAAGCCCCTATACATCCTAAGACCATTTTTTCTCCTTATTGTTTGTAGGTTTTCAAATCTAAGAGAGAGAGAGAGAGAGAGAGAGAGAGAGAGAGAGAGAGAGAGAGAGAGAGAGAGAGATATTTGAATTTCATAGAAGTAAACAATCCTAGACATTGTGGCTTAGCCACATGGTGCAAAACATTTTTATTGAAACTTATAGGAGGTGATCAGAGTGACATCTTGAGTTAGAATTTGTTTTTGATATTTGCATCAAACATCATTGGGACTAAATAACCTAGTCACATAGTCCCATAGTGCCTGAATTTTGATGACAAGTTCTATTCCAATTCCTCTTTTTCCAAATTTGTACTCAAATTTTGACAATATAATATGTATCTTACTATCTATGCTAGTTATTGGGAATTTGGCATGTTTTGACCTAGTTTTTTCTCTACTATATCCAATCACATCAAAAATATATCACAAAAAATAATTCAATATCACTCCACCATTGATCCCAACCCTTACCAACCTAATAGGTTTTAAGTTGGGTCAATTGAGTTATTATTTAATGGGGAGTTGATGAGAATGTATTTGATTTCTATTTTTCATGTTTATGTTAGTAACACCTATTTTCTATATCTTGAGTAAGATATGTGATCAATAGCTATATAGTCATTATTGTTATTCTCAACAACATTGGAAGAATGAGAAGGAAAAAGATAAATTAATATTTGAAACTTTTGATTAGGAGCTTCTACAAATCTATTCCCTTTATCATTCACATCATCTACTACCATAGCATTAGAATCAAAGACATCTTGAATTTCATGCTTCAGATGCATAAATTTTTCTCTATCATGCCTAGGTTGAGAATGGTATTAATAAAAGGCTTTTGAGTCAAAGGAACATGGAAAAGATTCAAAGGTATTCATAGGAAAAATATGAGGAAGCTTCATCACATTATTGTTTTATCAATTAAATCACAATGTTATGCAAGGACTTGATAATTATGTGAAGTTGTGACACCTGAATTTAGAAGAAAAGTGAGTTGCAAAAGGGGTTTTTGTAGCTACAACTTGAGTTTCAATATGGTTGCAAGAATTGTTTCTATTGATATTAATGAAGCTTATGTTTGGTTTTATGAAGTTTTGGAATATTTCTCAAGCATCTAAATTCCCACCAATTAGATTCAAAGATGAAGACGTTTGATATTGACTAACTTGAAGTTGATAATTATTAAGTGGCGTCCATAATTGTGTAAAATATTTGAATTCATATAATTTTTTAAAATTATTATGTATAATTATTGTAAATTATTAATGAAAACTCTTTGAACATCAACATTAGGAATATGATAAGAAATTTGTGCATACTAGTGGTTATATCTACCAATAAAACTAGTCATTTTTTCCTTTAACATCTTGTTTGCATGCACTAAATCAGTCAAAGTAAATTATGGCCCTATTTTATTTCGAAAATGTTGAATGAATGCATCTACCAATTGTTGAAAAATGTCGATTGATTAACTAGGCAAGGAGAAAAACCATTCCATAAATTTGTCTTTCAAGGAAAGAGGGAAGGGTTTTGCAAAAAGATTTTGATTATAATAGAAGTCACTACATAAAGAGGAAAATGTTTTCACATGAGTGTGTGGATCATCTTGTCTATTATATTTCTCCAAACAGGTAACCTCAATGTGTTATGGAAATGGGGTGTGGAGGATTTCAATAGAAAGTGGCTACCTATAAAATGTGTAGGAATAGTAGATTTAGATTGGGTTATGTTGGCCAATTATTATTGTAAGGATGAAACATTTTTTAACAAGTGGCTGATGGTAGCTTAGGTGGATGAATTAGATTTGGAAAAAGTTAATTGTGGTGGAATATTTAAAGGTGTAGCATAGTAAGTAGGTAGAAGATTGTGGTAGGTGGGTGGAGGAGATAATTGAGAAATAAAAGGAAGATTGGTTGAAGGTTTAACATAAGCATATTTATTAATAGGATTCCCCCTACTAGTAGAAAGGATAACATTACCATTTTGTGCAATGATATCCATGATGGAAGATGTGTATGTAGGAACATTGGATATAGATGTAGGTATAGGAATGGATATATCAACTTTATTTGGTGGAGTGGAATGTCCACGCACTTCAATGCAACTAGCCGACTACATAGTGTTTTCATCTACTACATGAGATATAAAACACAACATCTACACCTTATTCATTGTTTTGAATCAACTTCATTAAACCTTCAATCGATGGGATTTCTTGTCCATCCAAGTTTTCTTGACTAAAAAATTGTTGTAGATCTTCCAAAAAAATATATTTTCAATCTTCCTTTATCATTTATTAAACACTTGTGTTAAAAAGCCATCCACATCATGAGTCTAAAAATAGGGGAAAGGATTATCAACAATGTTAAAGGCATGTTAGGTGTTAGATTAAGTGAAGAGGATTAATCCAACTCCTTGGTGGAAATAAGCCAACAACCAACTCAGGCTCAACATATTTAGGGATAAAACCACAAGAATCCGTGAGCCTATAACTTTTTCTAACATGGATATTGGATTTGAAACAATGGGCAATGAAACTCATACACAAGAGAAAGCTCCAACAACACATAATTACTCAATTATAGAAATGAAAGAAGTGATTAAGAAATCTAAACTAGTAATAAAATTATTAATGAACCATTTAATATGAATTTCAACACTTAATGTCTCTAAATTTGAAAGTTGTACATAATTGAACTTGGATCTTAACATCCAAAATCATAAATTATGCAGGATAGGTCAAGGTCACTAAAATGAAATGCATGGGAATTAGAGTTTTTTATAGTATAAACATGAAAATTAGGAATCATTTCCAAGCCCTCTTAGTTTCTTTGGAGAATCAATCAATTAGACCCAATTTCAGTCCCTTAGGAGAGATGGGCACTATGATTAAATATTCTCTTTTGAATTTGATTCTTGATTATGATTATGATGAGAAATTATTTGAGAACTAGGTAGAATGAGGAAATTGACTAAAATCTACATAAATAGAAATATACAAAGTATAATGCAAATTATGAGACAAAATTTGCAAATGTGATGTAGAAATGAACATGTGTCTACAATCTAAACCTGAAAATGTTAGTCTAGAGAGTTAGGTGCCCTTGACAAGATATCTCTTAGTCAAGTTTAAAGTACATATCTTGGATCATGATGCTTCATAGATTTTCAATAAAAAGCATTGGTCACTAGAGCTATTGATAGTGACCATATTTTTTTGCCTGTTGAAAATTTGGAATTGTGTGTTCCAATATGCTCTCTACAAATTTACAAGACTTTATTGTGTAATCTAGAATCTACTCATAGAAAAGAAGAAAACATTTTCAGTATATATAGGGTCTTTCTAAATTCAAAACCTAAATAAGAAATAACCTCCACTACAATAATGATAATTAGAAAAGAGAGTATTCCCTTGATAGGGCACTAGCTAGAAACTTTAAGGAAATGTTGAATAGACAAATTATACTGTTTCGATCTTCTTACCTTGAAGTTCCATGAAAGGTTGATGTTGCTTGATATGAGTTCATGCATGCCTTCACTCGTGGAGGAAACACATAAACTTGATAAAAAATGATAACATGAATGCTTTCTTTTAGATATCTCCTTCACTACCTTGGAGATTCTTGATTGCTTTTCTCAACCAATGCTTTCTTGATGAGAATTGTTTAAATGAGGGGATGAGGGTTGTACTTATCCTCAACCTAATGAAACATGTTGATAATTTGAAGAAAGTTGACATTAGGAGAACTTTCCCATTTAACAACTTTAAAAGTGTTGGTGATTCAAATTTGTACCCAAATTGGTTAGAGCACCATAGTCTAGAAGGTCTATAGTGCCTAACACTAGAGTTTTGGTTTTTTGGCCTAAAATTTAGTCAGTGATCTCAAGGTTGTGTTGGGCTTCCAAATTTGGCCATGGAATGAGCAAAAGTAGTCTTATATTAGGGACATAAGGGAAAACCATCAAAGTGAGCCCCAAATATGTGTAAAATCATGCGACGATACAATAAACACTATAGAGATAAATGATATTCTTGAATTAAATAAAATAAAAATGAGGTATTTATTTAATTTAATAACTAGAAGGGTTAGTATGGGATATAATAGGTAATTAAGTCAAATTAATTACCTTAGGATGTGTTCTATGTAAATAAAGGAGAATAGGGATATTAATTAAATAATAACATATTATTTAAAATTGACATTAGCAATGAGAAATAAATTAATAACATGGATAAATTGACCAAATAAAAGTGCTCAATTTTAGGTATCAACACTCGTAATTATATTACTAGTCCATGTTATACACACATAATAATTCCTCTAAAACCTAATTAGCTCTCTCATTTTTTACCATTAGCCTTAGCAAGATAAGCTCAATCAATAATCATTTGAGTTCTTATTGTTGAAAATAAGGTTTTCCAAACCCTTGAAGTTATTCACACATCTTTTTCTAAGATGGTCTTTTCATGATATCTAAGCAAATAAAACAATTCTTGAATGAATCTCTTGTCCAACATTCGAGATCTATTAGTTGAGCTATGTGGAATGAAGTTAAAAACTTTTGTGTCTTTAACCACTATCACCAAAATCATATCATGTTGATTCCTTGATTTCTAAAGTTCTTGGATAAAATCTATGCTAACAACTTTCCATTTCCACTCAAGGACATCATGTGAATACAAGAACCTAGGTAGGTAGGCGTTGGTGTTATACCTTGACTAGTTGACTCTCCAAGAATTTAGTGACAAAATTTATGACACCTTGCTTTATTCCTTTATAAAAATATAGTTTTTTTTTCATATTAGCTAACAACTTAGTTACTCTTGAGTGTCCCAAATAAGGTCCAAAATGAGGTTCCTAAAAAAAAAGTTTCCTAAGTCACATTTATTTGGAATGAACATTTTATCTTTCTATCTTAACAACCCATCTAACTCAAATTGATATCATATTTGAAATCTTAGAAATATTTTTAGAGCACATTGTAAAATTCTTCATAAAACTAATTGCTTATATAATTTCTCAATAATTTTTCTTGAAAGGTTATCTAAATCATAGTAACGAGAATCACCCAGAAATTATGTGAATTTCTAGTTGGCGATTCGATTCGGGCTTCTCGATTTTTTTATATGTTTAACTAGATCGGTGATTTCATCGCCATGAATCACTGATTCAATGATTCATCCAAAAAATCACCAAAATCGCCTGCATGAATCACGAAAAATCATCCTGCATGGCTTGATAAAAAGTCAAGTCAAATTAAAAAAAACACGTCTTTTTTTAATTTTTTTTTGCCTTCTCCTATCATTCTGGAGGAGATTGATACAAAATCAGAGTGGCTCACTGAGGCTGTGGATCCAGTCTTCATTGAGGTAGACCATGAGTGGGTTAACCAGGTAGATAGAGAGGCTGAGGCTGCGGCCATGGAAGAGGAGGCATCTAGAGCACATTTAGGCACTGGTAAATGCACACGCGCACACACAGAAACATAACCTAGTGATATTGTTCGTGAGCCCATCTTACATGTGGAGGTTATGGCTCAGCAGTCCTCTAGGACCTACCTTAAACACCTTTGTAGAAGGAAGCTAGCATACTCAAAGGCTAAGGCTGAGGCTGCGACCGAGCTTGAGGATGATGATGAGGCTTGAGTTAGAGCCTTGTTTTTTCATTTTGTTTACAGATATTGATAGACATACGTTTCATGGATCTTCATATTACATACATTTATGATTTGATGTCTTATGGATCTTCATCTTACATACATTCTATGATTTGACTCATTATGATCCTATGATTTCTATTTACTTTAGCTACAATTTACATTTTACATGTAACGTATGTGATGGATTTATCATTTATGCTCCTTGTTTATGTATTTTAGCTTCTATTTGATGATGTTATAGTGTGTTTAAGTTATATTTGATAAAGGGTGCATGAAATAAGTTTTAAATTGTTAAAATCTCTAAATTTCAAGGGTTTTTTAAATTTGTCGATTCATGACCAATTCACGATTCGATTCGGCCTTGCCAATTCTGATCTGATTCTGATTCTTGTTACTTTGATCTCAATAGTAGTTATTTCTATAATGTGCATCCTACAACCTGTGTATGAGTGAATGTGACCTCAAATTCAACACACACACAACATGATCATTACTCACATGATCAGATTACAGAAAAGAATATGAGTTATTCAATCCAAAATCCGTAGTGAAGCGATCTGTTGCCTCCTATGTAGACCCATTTTCAAGATTGCTCTCAGATCGAAAGCCAAAAACCATAAGACCAAACTACAATGGAGGATTTTAAAAGCAAAGCATATGCATGAAATCCAAAATGCAAGCAATCTAGCATGAATGCATGTAATCTAACATGAGAATGCAAGTAATCTAATATGGATGCATGTAATATAAAATGAAAATGCAAGTAATCTAATATGGATGCATGTAATCTAAAATGAGAATGCAAGTAATCTAATATGGATGCATGTAATCTAAAATGACAATGCAAGTAATCTAATATGGATGCATGTAATCTAAAATGAGAATGCAAGTAATCTAATATGGATGCATGTAATCTAAAATGAGAATGCAAGTAATCTAATATGGATGCATGTAATCTAAAATGAAAATGCAAGTTCTTTTTAGAGTTCTCAAAGGAAAATGTGACTAAATCTAAGAACAAGTAAGTAAACTAAGAAGATGAGAAATGCAATATTATACTAAATGAACTAACTAAAATGATAACAATCAAAAGCTATGAATCTCAAAGAATGTAGTAGAATTTCACTATAATCTCTATGCTCTCAAAAAAATTTGATTTGAATGAGAAAAGCAAGCTCTTAAATATAAAAGGAGGGGAATCTTGCATGTAACTCCTTTTGCCACATGTGGGGTGTGACTCTTCACTTCCCATTAAGGCTCTTCACTTTTTTGACAAATAAACATGGAATTATTTAATTAAAGAGTGGAATTCATGCCACATGTGAGGTGTGACTAGTTTGAATAATTTGAATAATTAAATTCAAATAGAAAGATGTCCACTCAAATAATTAAATAATGATATTAATTCATTTTTTGATGTGTAATTAGCTAAAGGGGTAGATTTAATTTAATTTAAAGCACTTAGGACTTTAGAATTAAATTAATTTATCATAGGGATAATTAAGCTAATATAAGTTAAAGACTTTTAGGAATTAATTTAGCATTTGATTATTGCAATTTAGGGTCTTTGCAACTGACATTAAGTCAAATAGAGTCAAGTAGGAGAGAGAAAATTGCCTAGTGAGATAGGACTTTGATGACATAGAATTGAAGAAATACACCAAAATTGCTTCAAATAAATAGGTGCCAATTTTGGGGTATTACATTTTGCCCCTCTTTGAATCGATGTGCGAGCAGCACGTTGATTCAAAGAAAAGCCTGAAGTGACAGATGACGAGAATTTTTGAAGTCTAAGTTAGATTGCGAAGACAACGGTCTTAGAAGAGAACCAAAATCAGGGTTAGATTGCCCCAATACCAATTGATGAAGATGTAGATTTAGGATTATCTCTAGAATCAGGGTTAGATTGCCCCAATACGAAGCTTAGCCCTCCGAGACCTAGGTTAGATTGCCCAGATAACAGTCTAAAAGAGATTTTGAGAGCCATCTCCAAAACAAAGCTTGACTCCCAGGAATCAGGGTTAGATTGCCCCAATACCTAAAAGATTTCAAGAACCATCTCCAGAATGAAGCTTGATTCTCAAGGATCTGAGTTAGATTGCTCAGATACCTAAGAGATAGATGATAAGATAATAGGATATGGGGCACCGAGATGCCCCAAGCAATGAGAACTGAAGATTCAGATCAGATTGATTCAAGAATTGATTCGACAAGATTTAATGATGCAATCATCCTACCCTCTCGGGAGCGAGATCGAAAGATGACATGTCAGAGGATGATTGACAGCAAGAGGTTGCAGATAAAGATAAGATCAAAGATCTAGAAGAATTCAGAGTAGATTAAAGAAGCATTGAGAAGATGCAGAAGTAAATCAGAGCAATGTAGAGGTCCTATTGACCAAGTTTGACCATGGTTGACCAAATTTTGACTAGGGTTGACTTTGATGAGAAGAACAAAGAGATCTCAAGAACATGATACAAAGATGAGAGTCTGGCAGGAAGATGATGCCAAAAGGCTGACTACACAAGCATCTGATCCCAAAGGGTCTCAGAATTTAAAATGTGATTTCGAGCTATCTAGAGGTGTCAGATTTTGATTTCGATCCTGAAAACTTGTGCAATCATAATGAAATTGGGATGGAAGATGAGAACCTCCGATGAACAAAAATAAATCAAGAGAGTAGCAAGATATCATCTCAAATGCAAGCCTAAGCTAAAGATGCAAGCCTAGAATGAAAATGCAAACCCTAGGACTTGGTTGTTGGACTCATTGTATTTATCATCATAGAGCCGTTTAAGTTTAGAAAATCACAAGATGTCATACAATCCTCAGTAATATCACTATCATGAGAATATGAGTATGACATAAGTCTTAGGTTTGTCAGAATAAGATGTAAGTATTAAGGCATAAGAAGCCAGAATGACCTGAACACCTATTCCTTTTGATCTAGCAAGTTAACATAAGCATTAGAGCATAGATGCTAGAATGACCTAAATGTTGCTTGCGAAAAACACACCAAACACACAAGAGTTCCTTCTTTTGCCAAAGATTGCTCACAGTGACCCTTACGTTCACTTAATAGGATGATCGTTTACAATTTCACCAATAGCAGAAAGAAGTCACTCAAAAGACAAGGAGAAGAACAAACCTCACCAAAGTGTCCATATAAAAGGAGTCAAGGTACGCATGGCCATCCAATATGAGATGGAGGCTCTTATAGATGGACACCCTTCTTATATGAATTCTTTGGATCATTGGAACTAAACCAACAAATAGAAAGCAAAGAAAAAGCAAAGCAAACAGATAAGCACTCAAAGAAAACAAAGCTCAACATGCCTCAGAGAAACACACATTTAGTTAAGTTTTAGTTTAAGTTCGTGTTCAAGTGGATTGAAATTGATTCAGAAATATACAACATTCGAAGTCTTAACAGGATAGCGACAGCAGGCAGACACAGTGAGAATCACTGGTGACTATCGCGGGAGACTAAATCTCAAGAAGATATCAGGAAACTAAACAAAGTATTGGTAGGCAGACGCAATAAGAATCACTGGTGACCGATACGAGAGAGATCCTCAAGGTGAGAGATCTCATAGATACTAGCAAAACATCAATAGGAAGATGCAATGAGAACCACTGGTGACTGATGTAAGGGATAGATCCTAAAAAGAGATCAAATGAGAGCTAGGTATCAGTAGGCAGGCATAGTGGGAACCACCGGTGATCGATACGAGAGAGATCTCAAAAAGTAGCTAGGCATCAGCAGGAAGACATAGTGAGAATCACTAGTGACTGATGTAAGGGATAGATCTTGAAAAGAGATTGAACGAGAGCTAGGTATCAGTAGGTAGGCACAGTGGGAACCACCAGTGACCGATACAAGAGAGATCCTCAAAGAGAGATCTCAAAAAGTAGCTAGGCATCAGCAGGCAGACACAATGAGAACCACTGGTGACTGATGCACAAAAAGAGTTTCCGAAAGCAATAGGACAATGCCCCCTAGACCAGGCAGGTGCCCCTAAGCATGAACCAGTTCCAATCTATGAAGAGTTGAGAAAAAAAACTCAAAGACATTGAAAGAAAAGGCATGAGCTAGCAAACCAAAGTAGGGAATGAACTAAAGCAGGAAACAAAGGAAGCAAACCAAAGCTGGAAAGCAAAATAAAGCAAGAAACTAAGAGCCAAGCAACGTCGAGAGAAGATGTGAAAACAAGAGGCACTTGTTTACCAGGTTTTCACCATCTTGGCAGAGATTCTATTTTTGCTACCATGATGCCTGTTTTACCAAGTTTTCATCAATGGCACATTTTTTTCTTTTTCAATTTTTTTGTACTTTTCTCTTTTTTTGATTTTTTTGTATTTTTGAATATTTCATTTTTTTGTATTTTTTCAAATTTTGTATTTTTTTAAAGTATTATCAAGGCGCCTGTTTACTAAATTTTCACTAGGATAATAGATACATCAAAGCACCTGTTTACCAGGTTTTCACTAAGATGATCATTTTTTCAAGACATTTTGCAATTTTAAGGATTTTTTGCAATATATCAATTTTTAGGATTTTTTCAGGACCAGTAAATATGTACATGAGCACATAGAGAATGTCAGCTATAGAACTTCTTCAAATGAAGATTATTGATTGGCTCTTTAAGTGCCTCTCCTTTAGTGGTAGATCTCTAAGAACATGGTCATTTATAGTAGTAGTAAGCAGAATCAAAACCATATGTTGTAGCAGTAACAGGAGAGCCAACCAGTAGTGTCCAACTGTCAAGAGATCCATAGTCAAGGAAAGATCACTTAGGTGAGACCCACAAATATCCTCATGGACACATCTTAACTCTTTGTTGTATTTCCCATGCTCTAAACACTTAGGAAGAGTACGTTCTAGATTTCTCTTAGTCATGTCATTAGCAATGAGGAGATGTTGATATGCACTTTGGGACAAGGCAAGATGGAGTGAACAGGGTAAAGTATGAGAGGTGAGGGTGATGGAATGGAGGGAAGTATGAGAATTTTGGAAGCTTGAATGACAACTTTGATTTTTCCTTTCTTTGGAATCCACATAGCTTTTGAATTTTTTCTTCTTTACTTTGAGGTGCTTTTGATGAAAATGCCTGTAGAATGGATTTCGAGATCCATTTTTTATTTTATTTTATGGCGTTTGATTGTCTTCTTCTTTTTGAGGACCTTTGCGGTCTTTTGAACACCTCTGTTTCTTTCCTTTCTTCGTAGTCACATGTCGATTAGATGGGACATGGTGACCTTGAGATATAAGTGGATTCTCATTATTTTTATTTTTATGTTGCACATCCAAGTTACTTCCAAAATACTCGGGAATGGTGGATGAAAGAGACTTATATGATTGGTTCAGGTGGAGAGGTGGAAATGGAAGTGGACGGGCCACTTTTCTGGGAGATGAAGGGGGAAGAAAAGTTGATGTGATGGGCTCAAGTGCAAATATATCAGTATCATCCTCATCATTCATGAATGCATCAGATAGATCAAGAAAGTAATCTTCCATAGAGCATTGTTAATTGTGAGTCATCTTAGAAGAGTCAGATAGGTTTGGAGGAATATTATGTGAGCCTAACCAAGATGACCTATTCCAAGAGTTAGGTCCCCTTTCAGGTGGTAAGAGTGCACGAATAGGAACCATTTCAATTCTGGATCTACCAATATTCCATGAAGCTATAATAGAATGGGGTCTTACATACCCATGATTTGCAGGAGCAGTAGGAGTGTAGCTTGGAGTAGATGGCCTAGGAGCCATAGGAATGATCTCCATAGGAGGGTGGAAAGGATCATCATCAATAGCTTGATCTGGAGGATCATAACTTTCTCCTCTTTCTGAGTTGTTAAGACTAGCATATAGGTGCATAGCATCAACTGGTATTTTCATAGTAGCATCTGATATAGAGTCCCATTCAGCTAGAGACATAGTCGGAGGCAGACTTTCTTCATTTTTGTCATCTAATATAGGAAGTGTTTCTTTAACAATAAGATCTTGTTCAGTAGTAGAAGCAGAAAAGTAATCTGGAATAGGCATACCTTGAGGCATACCCAAGAGGAGGGAAGCGTCCAATAGTTTCTCCCAATCAGTATGTGTGCCATTGGAGTTGGCAGCAGTAGGAGTCTGTTCAACAGTAGAAGTGGTAGAACAATCTAGAATAGGCATACCTTGAGGCATACCCAAGATAAGGGAAGCATCCAACAGTTTCTCCCAATCAGTATGTGTGCCATTAGAGGCAATGACATATTCAGTAGTAGCTATAGTAGTAGAAATCTGTTCAATAGAGTGTATAAAATCCTCCTGGTGAGGACCAAGATCATGTTCTTGAAGCACTTGAGAAGGTAGATAAGACTCTTTCTGGTAGTCTGGATTAGGATGTTGATCATTCAAAGGTCTTTCATATGTCATAGGATGAATCTGTGTTTCTTCATCATCTAAATCTACATGTGAGTGCAAGCTGCAGCTAGGTTTGTCAAGCCTATGGCCCTGATAGCCAATACCAAATTTTTCTTCAGAGGGTTCTTCACAGGAATGTAGAGATGGAGGAAGAGCTGTTAGTGTCAACATGGACTCAAACTGATATTCCCCCATGCCAATATCTTTGATCTTCAAGGTCTTTTCTATTTCTTTTAGCTTAGCATCATAGAACTCAGTGGATTCTCTATTGATGGGAACAAAGTTGTCTATCATTTGGGTAAGTAGCTTAGCAGAGAAAGTATTTAGGCTGGCATTATTGTCAATGAGGATGCGGTAGACATGCTTGGGACCTTCCATAACTTCAATGTGCAGGGGAGCATTATGCGGGTGGCTTGGAGAATGACCATCTTCTTCAAAGAAGGACAAATAATGAGGCGAGGTCAAATGACCCACCATAGATTGAAAATGGTCAAGATTGAGATCTTTGGGGATGTTTGCCTTGGTGAGGGCTTTATGCGTAGATAGTTTTGGTCCAGATGTCAAGGGTTCGGGACCTTTGAGAACAATCTTTGCACAAGATCGAGTGATAGCATTCGCACAAGCTGGAGACTATGTAGAGTTATAAGAGGGAGACGCAGGGCCTCGCAAGATAAAGGGATTTTTGGGTTTAGGAGCATCCTCATTCCTCAGAGCAATGATCATGTCACAGTACTCAACATCAACAGGTTCAATCTCATTGATGACAATGTCGCTAATATCATATGTATAGTTGACCATATCATTGATATCTTTAGACTTGGATAATTCACTTTTCCCATGAGGAGGAAAGGAGTCTTTGAATTCCTGATGATTTAAATTCTTGTTATGGTTCTGCACCAAAGTCCTATAAACCACATCAAGAGGTTCTCCCAAGGAAGTGGAGTTATGCTTGGGTTGAGAGATCCAAGGTTTGTTTCTAGCAAATCTTGAAGGTGGTTGAGCTTCTGTTGCAGCCTTCTCAGTGGCTTTGACCATTTGTATGCTAGAGCTGAGATTAAAGACAGACTTTGAGGGTTTTGGCGTCACATTGTCAACAACCTTATCATTCATAACATCTATGTTTTTGTTGACAATCTTATCCTTATCCTTGTTCAAGGGGGAAGGTCCTTGTTTGTTGTCTTTGTTCAAAGTCAATCCTCCCTTCTTGACCATAAACGCTTCTATCCTCATAGCCCACCTAATCATATTGTCAAAAGTGAGGGGACCTTGTAATCATACTTGGTATCCAAAATTTGGGACAAGATTATCCAAGAAGATATCAAGCTTTTCAAACTCAGGTAATTCATGTGGATACTTCATGCATAGTTGTCTCCATCTCTGGAGAAATGTTAGGAGAGGCTCCCCTTGTCGTTGTTTCAAATTGAAAAGGTCCTAGATGTTGACTGAATATTGAATATTATGGGATTGATCATAACTCTTGTCATTTCGAGACTGACCATGACCTTGGTCATTTGGGGATTGCCCATGAATTTTGTTGAATTTGCCTCCCCTTGGGAAGTGGAATGGATCTCCCATCTTTTTGGTAGTATTCTGAAAGATCATGAAAGAGTCAATAGGTTCGAAAGGATCAATAGGTTCAATTTTAGAAAGTGACCCTTTAGAGTCTTGTTGGTCTTCAAACAATGGGTTATAATATTCTTGAAATAATAACTCAAACTGTATCTGAAACAATGGATTGTAATACTCTTGGAATGAGGAGGAATGTGAGAATCCCTCATGAAGTTCAAATTTCATAACAGATTCAGAATGACCTATGTCTTGATTACAAGGTTTGCTTCTATCTTGATCAATATTATAAATGGAATAAGTCTTGCCACTTTGAGTCGTGACAGTCATAAACAAAGATGTAATGAGAAAGAACTCAAGATAAAGCTAGACTCTATCTCAAAGATAACGAAAAGAGGATAAATGGCTAGAACAGCCAAGATGCAAGATGAACCTGGTATGAGTCATCAAAAGAGGAGTGGCTAGAACAGTCAAGATAAGACTATCGTAACGCGAGGTATAAAAGGCATAAAGAGATAAGATGAATAGATGAGAGACAACGCAAGTCAAAGCAAAGATCGATCGATTCCTAACTCAAGACAACCAGTTTCTAACGGTGAATGATAGGAAAATAGAAAAATAGATCATGGACAGAAGGTAGATCAGATTTATGTCATTGATCAAGCACGTAAGATAGCAATCAAGGAGTTCAAGCAAACAGTCTTCAAGCAATGGGCAAGGGACAAAGCAACCTTGCGCATGAACAAAAATAGTGACTTAGTATTTCTACTCCCTGAGGACTCTACTTGTGTATGTTCTTGAGAATGTTTTAGCAGACACTTAAAACACAACAACATCCTAGCAAGCTATCTACAAGGCTATATATAGCTCTTCTAAAGGGAGTCCTCGATATACACAAGGTACCTGAGGCACAAATCCATAGATGAAAAGAATCCAAAATCACACAGCCGGGGAGAGACGGTAACCCAAATCTCCTCCTTCACTTCTCAAAGGTATAAAGTTCTTTGAGGCTTAGCCAAGAGTGAAATCTAACTCATTCCCAAGAGAGGTGTCTTTGGATTCACCTCTCGATATTTATACTCCACCGGAACACGGGAGTTAAGGTCATCCCTTGAGGTGATGAAATCCCCAAGCAGGCTTTCTAGAAATGAAAAAGTAATTCACTATCAAAAGTATTGGAAAGCACTAAAGGTGGAACACTTAACTCTTCAAGTAAATGTGAAGTGAGTCCAAAAGTGGAACATTTAACTCTTCAAGTGAATGTGAAGTGAGTCCAAAAGTGGAACATTTAACTCTTCAAGTGAATGTGAAGTGAGTCCACAAGGTGGAACATTTAACTCCTCACACAAACTCAAAGTGAGTCCAAAAGTAGAACATTTAACTCCTCACACAAACTCAAAGTGAGTCCAAAAGTGGAACATTTAACTCTTCACACAAACTCACAATGAGTCCACACCTTAGAAAACTAATGAGTTCTAAAAAGCACAAAAGGGTTGCCTTGTGGAACAATTAACACTTCTTTCTATGTAGACCCCTCCCCTTTAATGTGGCATTGACCTTGCAACCACGGGGTGAAATGAGGGGCTAGCAGATGAGCGAGTCTAATTACCCAAGATAGAAATCTAGATCAATCACAAGTAATCTAAGACTGCTAATCAATACTACTCATAAGTGCAAAAGGGTTTGAATCATGGAATATTTAACTTTCCAAGTAAACATGAAGTGAGTCCACAAAGTGGTGCATTTAACTCTTCATGTAAACAAGGAATGAATCCATGCCCTCAATCACTCAATGAGATATTTGATATTGGAACCAAGAATTACTTAAGATTTAAACACAAGCATTCACTTACATAAACTTGTATGAAAGAAAATCTATGTTCATTCATTTCCCATTAAGAACATCAATTAAAATGTGTTCTATGAAAGCATGTAAACACTCAAGCCAAACACATGAGAGGTTTAATTTTAATCCCAAAGTCCAAATGTTATAGAGATTTTAGGATAATTAAGCTAATATAAGTCAAAGACTTTTAGGAATTAATTTAGCATTTGATTATTGCAATTTAGGGTCTTTGCAACTGACATCAAGTCAAATAGAGTCAAGTAGGAGAGAGAAAATTGCCTAGTGAGATAGGACTTTGATGACATAGAATTGAAGAAATACACCAAAATTGCCTGAAATAAATAGGTGCCAATTTTGGGTTATTACACAACCAAGAGCATTAGATACATGGTTCTTTTTTCCTTTTATCTAATGTAATTTTAAATCCATAGTCAAATAATAGTTATAGCCAAAATATATATACTTAAGCCCCTAATAGTATAACTTCGGTTTAAAGTTCTTTCCCAAACATCAATGCCTCCAAAATTATAAGGCATACATAATTGTTGTCAATTCCAAGTCATGTGGAGCATAATTTAATTCATAATGTTAGATTTTCCTTGATTCATTAGCCATAACTTGAGTGTATTACACCACAACAAACCCCCAATCCTTCTCCCAACACATTAGTAACAACAAAAAAATGGCCCTCTAGATTAGGAACAATAAGAATTTGAGAAAATACTAGTTTCTCTTTCAAATTTTAAAAATGATTCTACACTTTTCTATCATGTTAAAAAATTTACCTTTCCTTTGAAGTGATATAATGAGATTTACAATTTTAGAAAAGATTAGAACTAATTTATTTGAATACCTATCTAGCCACATAAAATTTATACCTTGTACATGTTATTTGATGTCAAATCCATGATTTCTTGAAAATTTATATGATCAAACTTAATGAATCCTTTACAAAGGTTTTGTGCTACAAATACTACACCTCTTTTTTGAGAAAGGGAGCTCTTAGACAATTTTACAAACAAGAGCTACGCGCAGCTGGAGTCTCTGCCATTTAAAAATAAAGCTTCCATATACTTATTTGTGTATTTTTGGAAATGTTTGATTTGTGATGCATGTTGGCTTGTGGTGATTGATCAGGAAAGTATTGTACACTTATTGGTTATACATACAGGGATATCAGGAAAATTATGTATGCTGATTTGTAAAGAGTGGGAAGGAAAAGAAAAATGAGAAATTAGAGCTTGTGTATATAGATGTATGGGGACTAGCTCAGGTATCTTCCCTTGGTGGCTCTTTGTATTATGTTACATTTATAGATGATGCAACAAGAAAAGTATGGATTTATTTCCTTAAATTGAAATTTGATTTATTTCAAACTTTTAAGAAATAGAAATGCTTGGTTGAGAATGAGACTGGTAAAAAGCTAAAATGTCTCAAATCTGATAACTATGGTGAGTATTGCAGCACAAAATTTTAATATTATTATTCCTCTAATGGTATTCGTAGGCATAAAAATGTACTAAGGACTCCACAAGAAAATAGAGTGGCTGAACGCATGAACAAGACAATAATGGAGCATGCAAGGAATATGAGGTTGCATGCTAGGCTACCCTTAAACATGTAGGCAGAGGCTATAAACACTATTGTTTATTTAATCAACATAGGTCCCTCTACTCCTTTGGACTGTGGTATTCCAGAGGAAGCATGGACTGGTAAGAAGGTGAGTTATTCTTTTCTCAAAACCTTCAGTTGTGTAGCTTTTGCACATATAGATTATATTAATAGAACCAAGCTGGAAGCAAAGTCAAAGAAATGTGTATTTGTTGGATATGGCATTGAAGAATTTGGTTATAAGCTTTGGGATTTTGAAAATCATAAAATTGTAAGAAGCAGGGATGCCATATTCAATGAGAAAGTATTGTACAAAGATCTATTGCAACAGCATGAGAAGAAAGAAAATGATTATGTTGTACTAGATGGTACTCCAAAAGATGATGTTCCAGTAGTTCCTTATGCTCCGCAACAACAACAGCAACAAATACCACACACCCTAGTGAAAGTTAGACGGTCAACAAGGCTAAGTAGACCTCCAGAAAGATTTTTTCCCTCTTTGAATTCTATTTTGTTAACAAATGTTGGTGAATCTGAATGTTATAATGAAGTTGTACAAGTGGATACAAAGATCCAGTGGGAGTCTGCAATGACATAGGAAATGGACTCCTTTCTGAAAAATCAAACTTGGGATTTATGCAAGTTACCTGCAGGTAAAAGGGCTTTATAGAATAAATGGGTTTACAGGCTGAAAGAAGAGGATGGAGGTAAGAAAAGATTTAAATCCAGGTTAGTTGTAAAAGGATTTTCACATAAAAAGGGCATTGATTTTGATGAGATATTTTCTCCAATTGTTAAAATGACTTCTATTTGTACTATTTTAAGTATTGTGGCTACTGAAGATTTGCATTTAGAGCATCTTGATGTTAAAACAACTTTTCTTCATGGTTATTTGGATGAAGAAATATATATGGTACAACCACAAGGATTTGAGGTCAAGGGTAAGGAGAATTTGGTGTGTAGATTGCAAAAAATTTTATATGGCTTGAAGCAAGCCCCTCGACAATGGTATATTAAATTTGACATTTTTATGAATGAGCATGGATACACTCGGTGTCATTCTGACTATTGTATTTATTTTAAGAGGTTGGATGATGATAGCTACATTATTTTATGCTTATATGTTGATGATATGCTTGTAGCTGGGTCTAACAAGAATCACATTAAGGGATTGAAACAATAGTTATCACATTCATTTGCTATGAAGGATTTGGGGGTAGAAAAACAAATCCTTTGTATGAAAAATTGCAAAGATAGGAAAAATAGGAAGCTGACTTTATCTCAGGTTGATTATATTGAGAAGGTGATGCAACGTTTCTCTATGGAGAATGCCAAAGCTGTTAGCACACCTTTGCCTGGTCATTTGAAATTGACTAAGGAGATGTGTTCTAAGACACCAAAAGAAGAGGCTAAAATGTCTAAGGTACCTTATGCTTCAACTGTAGGGAGCTTAATGTATGCTATTGTATGTACTAGGTCATATATTATACACGTAGTGGGAGTCATTAGTGGATATATGAGTTACCCTAGTATTGAGTATTGGAATGTAGTCAAATGGATTCTCAGATATTTGAGAGGTATATCCAGTAAGTGTTTACAATTTGGGGGATCTACTACTATTGTACAAGGCTATGTTGACTTAGATTTGGTAGGAGATATAGATAGCAGGTGGAGTATATAGGCTATGTATTTACTATTGGTGGGACAACAGTGAGTTGGATTTCTCGGTTACAAAAGTTGAATGCTTTATCAACTACTGAGGTAGAGTATGTTGTTGCTACAGAGGTGGCCAAGGAGATGATATAGCTTCAATTCTTCATGGAAGAATTGGGACATCCATAGATGGATAATTTTCTATATACAGATAGCCAAAGTGTCATTCATCTTGCAAATAATTTTGCTTTGCACTTAAAGACAAAACCCATACAGTTGTGGTACCATTTCATTCAGTCAGTTTTGGATGATGGGAAGTTAAAGCTAGAAAAGATACTTACAGATGATAATGCAACAGATATGTTTACAAAGGTAGTAACAAGGGAGAACTTGAACTCATGTTCAGCTTCAGTTGGTCTTCTAGACTGAACATAATAAAGGAATAGCTGAGTCTAGGGTGGTTCGATCTAGTGGGAGCCTCATATGGTACCAATATTGCTACAGGATCAGTCTCAAAGTGGGAGGTTTCTTAGTGTGGATCTTGATTAGTCACTAAGTGGGAGATTGTTGGCTTGTGGTGATTGATCAGGAAACTACTGTACACTTTTCCTCCCGCCCTCGTTGGGGTCCGGAATTTTTTTTTTGGGCCGACATATTTTTGGCTATTTTTTAGCTGACATGTTGTAACTCATTCTAACCCTTACGTGAAAAAATATTGTATAATATGGCTTAGGGTTATGGATTTCATAATGTATGTTTTTTAGTTTCTTGAGGCTGTATTGAGCTGTGAGGGATTACAGATTGTAATCAGGTTGTAATCATTGGATAATAATAATATTGGACTTGTTGTTGGTGGACGTATCCCAGGGATTGGGTGAACCATGTTAAATATTTGTGTCTTGTGTTCTCTTTTGTGTGATTTAATATTTTTCTAATATTGGTTATATTTGCATGTAATTGTCATTTATGTCTTGTTAATCCTAACAATGCATAGTTTTGTCCCATCAACACAAACTCCTGGAATTGTTTCCATCAAAACATTTGCATTGTTTGACAACGTACTCACAATAGCAACAACGTGATCTTGATGTCTAAAATTGTTGTCCGCTGCCAATATTAATGCAAAATTTCCTTAATAATTTCTAATTCCAAATTGGTCCTCTATTGATCTATTTTTTCCCCACTTCTTTTTTTATATATTCTTTTAGCTTATACATATTTTAATATTTTTTTTATTTGTTTAGTTTCTATTTAACTATTATCCTAGGGGAAAAAATGCTATTGATAAAATACACTCCCCAACCTTCCTATCATTGAAAAAACAACATCAAAGATAATATTAAGGGAGAAGACAAAACCAATGAGGAGTTTTCCATGGGTGGAGTTATGCAAGTAAAGCTTCCAATGGAGAACTGCATAAAAAAGAATGTCACACATTTGAAGCTTTTGCCACGTAAGGATGCTTTGAAAAGGATCTTGGAATCTCAAACTTTTATGATCATGTTTTATGAGGTTGTTGAGGCTGCATAATAGTGCATGCAATAAATGAAAGAAAAACTTAAACAAAACTTTAAACAATTAATTTCATGAAGTAACACTACAATATTTATTTGATGAGCTAACCACTTGACAAGTTAAGTGAAACAAACATACATATAAATACTAGAAAACAATTTAACTTTTTACTAAAGGAAAATTTTATTGTCCCCCACTTTTTTAATTTTTCTTCATCAGATTTGAAAAAACTACTCCCAAATGTAACCAAGAGCATTCAACATGCCAAAAACTAATCCTATTGTTAAAATTGTATTTAAAAATATCAAATTTAAAATCAATTTTTTAAAACCATTGATTTTTGTACATTTGCATAATTTTTCAATAAAGTACTTCAAAAATGTGAAATCAATGCATCTTGGGTAGACGCAAGGATAATAATATGAAATTAGTTGTTAATATTTTATTATTGATTATAGTTTATATACATATGAGCTTATAGTCACCTATTAGGTGACTTAAATCTATCCATATGATAAAGCGTCTATAAATATATGTGAAGCCCCTTATTGAGTCAAAGAAGACTGATTATTCTTACTGAATAATCTTAAAATAATTCTTCAATGGAAAAAATGGTTAGCTTGTAAAAACTCTATATCAAGCTTCTTCCTTGAAGATAGAAGAAAGCAAAGAAAAAGTTTCCCCCACAGTTAGATGGAACAAATCATGACCAAAACTCTCTCTCATGTTTTCTCTTTAAAGTTTATCCTTTACTCCTAACCTAGGTTTTACTAGAGCCACCTATCAATATTCAAGTGAAATTGAATTAGAACACATTTGTTGAATATATTTCTTTTCAAAATAGATTATTTTGTCATGCCTACAAAATTCAAAAAAAAAAAATTTTGCTTCAATACTTTAAGGCCTCTTTTCACCAATGTCTTCTTCACCTCTGGAAGACCGTTGTGCCTGTGGTGTCAATGGTGGACACAACTATAGAATTATGGATGATAATTACTATCATATTTTTTGATCTTTATCAGTCTAGAAGGTTTATTCATACCATTTTGATAATTTTGATATGTTTTTATTAGGATGATGATTTTCTCACTTCCAACTTACTTGTGATATCTAATAGAACACACTGCACAACATGTTCTCCTTTTTGGCCTACATTTTTGGATTCGAACCCTGGACCCACAAATCGGGTCTAGGTCTGGATTTGCAGATAGGTCTGCACCGGATCCAGGAAGGGTCCATGTTTGGACCTGTGGGTATGTCCAGATCCATGGGCCCACTGATCCAGATGGACCCACAGGTCCAAACACAGACCCGGGGGGATCCAGCGTGGACCCTCCAAGATCTCGCGTGGATCCAAGAGAATCCTTAGGGACACGTGGCCTATGAAGGCATAAAGTGGGTCCAAACCACTTAAAATTCCATTTTTAAATTGTTTTTTTCATCTAACCCTAAAACAACCCTTATTATGGACCTCTGCACTGAGTTCTTTTGATGTGAGTTTCCAATTTTCTAATTCAGGGACAGGAGGATTTATACAAATATACAATTTAAGTATAAGTTTGATTTATATACTTTAAGCTATATTTGTATAAATACTTTCAAGAAGTTTGAGATAGGTTCTAGCTTCATAGGAGTTAAGATGCATATTCTATATTTTGGGGGTTTTCAAAAAAATTCCAGACTTAGCCAAATTTTAGGATTCAGCAAGCCTTCAACAGGGTTACCTCCCACAATCCATCATGGCTTTCTAAGGTCAAACTGAAGCTAGAAAAAGGATTCTTAAAGGGTTTTAACTTGTTTCATCACAAATCACTTGGTTTCAACCCCATCTCTATGACATACTTATCTTAGCTCTCACCCAAATCCTAGACATACATGACTTCCCAACAGGCCAAAATCACTCAAAACTCATTTGTCGGACCTAGGGACTTGAAAATAGCCACCAAAAAAGACTACCTATGACCTAGTTATGAAGACTTTGATATTTGGCATTGATCAATGATCAAGCATCATAGATTCATACTATGAAATGATTTAGTTTTACAATTATGTATATTTCTCTTATTTTTTTGTATATATAATGCATATATATATAGACACACACACACACACACACACACATGAACCCATATGAATTAAAATGGGAAAAAAAATTCATGAATCCACTAACTGGATTCTTGAACCCAAACCTGAATCCATCCCTGAACCCAAACCGACAATTATTTGTTCTCTCTTCTTCATCCTGAACCCATTTTAGTATCCTGTAATAACTCAAGAAACCAATCATTTCCTATTTCTTCTATTGATAAATGCAAGCCTTTTACTAAAAAATAAACAAAGAAGGAACCTTTCTCAAAGGTGGTTGGAATTAGAAAATAAAATTGATGATTCAATGTCGAGAATGAGAAACCCTGACACTCAAAGCTTCCTTGTATTGCTCCATGTTTCTGGATAAAGCAATTCCAGGAATATTGCCAAGCAACAAAAATTGTTTTGTAAACCCTAAATCCTCAATTCCCAATACATAAAAAAGTAAAATAGAGATTGCTAAAGTGTACCCTAAATCCTCAATTCCCAATTAAAAAAAAAGTGAAACGAAGATTGCTAGAGTATGATGTATACTTTAGATCCTCAATGCCCAATACCAAAAAAGGTGAAATAGAGCTTCCATGAGGCCGAGCTTTGTACAACATGTAATTTGAACATACCTATAGACACCTAAAAATCCATTTATCAATTTAAAATATTTTAGTTGACAAAAGTCCTGATGACATCATCATTTATTAATTAATTATTTCTTTAATTAATTCATTCATTTTTATTGTCATTATCCCTTCACCTATTTTAATTAAAGACATTTAATTAAAGAACCCCTCCCAAAAACATTTAAATCTAATTTGAATGATATTTACTCCAATTTATTAAATATTTGATAAATTATGTCCCAAAAACCTTTAAATAAATTAAATAATTATTTAATTCCCAAAAACCCTAGATATCTTCTAGAAAACCCTTAACCTATCCTCACATTCCTAATCACTCCCTAAACCTTCTTAATAGGTGTTTCCTAACCCTCTTAGCCTAAACCCTCATCCTTTGGCTTCTAGTCAACCCCCCTCATTAATGAGCCTTACATGCTCATTAATGGCCCCTTACACCCTCATTAATGACTCTTGCAACCTCTTAATGAGAACACATGTCTCTTCTTCCATCTTGGTCCCCTAGCACACTTCCCTAGTGTTGCTCACATATGTGTGAGCAACCCTTAACCCTCATCTCCTTGACCATACCTCTAACCATACCCCTAACTCTACCGCTAACCCTGACTCTGAGCCTAACCACCCTTCCTATCCCAAGCCATTCATAAAATACTATAAATACTCCTCATCCAAAGAGAAATTCACCAATTCACATCTTTCATATTAAGCATTGTCATCATGTTTATTTTCATCTAGAATTAGCATAATGTTTAGCATTGTTAGATTTACTTCTATTTTCATGTTTTAATAACACATCCTAGCATAACTTAATGGATTAAATTATTTTATTTTCAAGCTTTTCATATCATTTCCAAATCATATCACACTCATCTTTTGGCTAAAATCAACCTTGCATAACATTCATTAAGCTCAAATCTGCATCTTGCTTCATTTGAACCCTTGGGACTCTAGGGGCAAAATAGGTTCACCATACCTATTTTTATGCCCTTATGGGGTATCCTTGGTTCCTAAATAATCCTAATCCTTCCTAAACAGAATTGGGGACATGCTCATTGTGTTTTGAGAGCACACCCATGTAGTACCTCTCCCCTAGTCTGATTTTTTTTATGTTATAGCTATTTTAGGATGATATATTATATGTTAGGAAATCATTGATTCTTATGATTTTACTGACCTCATACTTGCATGTGTATGGTTGATGTGTTTGTTTTATATTTCTGTTTGACGTGTCTGATGTGGTTGAGGGATGGAGTCGTAGTTACTTGCTTGCAAGATCCACACGATCGGCCGATCCTCGCCATTGTCTGTTATATATATATATATATATATATATATATATATATATATATATATATATATATATATATATATATATATATATATATATATATATATATATATATATATATATATATATATATATATATATATATATATATATATATATATATATATATATATATATATATATAGGATGTTCATGCTTCGTCTTGTGATGACAGGTTTGCAAGTATAGGACATCGTCTTCCCTAAATTGGCAGGAGTGAGCGTGCCCATAAATATTCATCTCAATGGTAAAGAGGGGAGATAATACACAGACCCAAAACCCTAACCTAAGCCTAATTGTCCTAGGATTGGACAAGTATCAGTTTGACTACCCTACTTGGATTCGTCTAGTAGGCATGACTTCATGGATCCCTTCTCCTGAGTTTGTTTGGTTTTATGTCATTTGATTTCAGTTGATTTATTGCTTATGTGGGTGATTTTATGTGATTATTAGTTTATTGATTATAGTTGAAATTTAATGTTTAATTATGCTCTTATGTCTAATTGAGAAAATTAATCTAAAGTCAATTATCTAATTATTTGGATTAAATAAATATTTAATTGGAAATTAGATTTAAATTATGCTTGTGTACTTTATTAAATAATTAAATATTTGATTGCATGGTTTTAGGATGCATTAAATATTTAATATGTTTAATACATATTTTAATTATAACATGTGCATTAATTTTAATTAAAAATTGAATTATTTTCAAAAGTAATCAACTTGTTTTAAAAAGTCAAAGTTGAGTTGTGCATGAAAAGTGTTTTTAATTTATTAATTAGATTTTCTTTCAATTTCTGATTTAGAGTTGAAGTGGGAGTTAGCTATTGAGTCATCTCTAGGGTTTGCATAAAGGGGGAATTGAATCCCTAATAGGGGGAATTGCATTCATTTTGGGGATTAGACAGGTTTTGGGAGGAGAATTTTGGAGAGCTTGTGTGCTTTGAATTTTGGGAGAATTTGGATTGTTGTGGTTGCTTGTTGTTTTGGCTTCATTGTGCATCTGGATTTTGGGTGTTGCATTCTCTGTGGATCCAGATCTGTAGTTTGGATCTATCTTCAGAGGATTTTGGGATTATAGATCTTCAAAGGGTTTTCTTTATAGTTTCTGGCTTTGGATCCAAGGTAGGCTTTGAAATCCTGCCTGTTAGTCTTATTTTGTATCTTTCTGGCTTTCTTTGTTTGTGCAAATTTTAGCATGATTCAGTAGTTAGATCTGTGCTTTCTGTGAATCTGGGTATTTAGAAAACCCTAGTTAGATTGATTTTATGTATTTATTAAAATTTAGCATAGAACTGTTTTGCTGGCAAAATTTCGTTGTTAGATTCTCTATAAACTCCTAGAAAATGAATTATTAGATCTGGTCTATAGTTTAACTATAGGGTTTGAAGAAATAAATCCTCCATTAGAGAGAAAATCAATTGATAGAGGAAAAAACCCAATTTGGACCTATAAAAGTCAATTCTGATTGAAAAAATGAGCTTGCTGGAATATATGTGGAAAAATGCATAGTCAAAATTAAGGAAAACCCAAATAAGACAAAAAAATATAAAAGGCAACCAAATGCATGATTTTCTTAATTGATTATGAATTTTGAAATTGCTTCTTTTACCATATATATTAATTTAAAAAATATATAAATTATAAAGGGGGGGAACCACCTTATCCCTACCCCTGCTAACTGCATAGGGCACACTACGCAAGGTAGTGTACTCTGCCGTGCATAGAGTACCCTGCTTGCGCAGGTTTGTGCCTGTGCACGGGTAAGAGGATAGTGGGGGGGGCGGTGGGACCGCCACGTCCCCCAAGCATGATGCCTTTTTTTTATTTAATTTATTTTTATTTTAGTTTAATTTAAATATTAATTTAGTTTGTTTTTAATTTTTTTTAGTTTTGTTTAATTTTTAGTAAATAATTTAATAAAATTTAAATTATTAATTTAGTTTAAATAAAATTTATTAATTAGTTTAAGTGTAAATAAATTTATATGTTAAATTTTTATTAATGTGATGTTAATACAAGGGTGTAATTAAATTAATATATTAAATGTGATTTGTTTATTAATTTAATTAAATTAAAGATTTGTTTTCTAATTTAATTAGATATGTTTTTTGTTTGACATTATCAAATCTTAGTTTATTTATTCATTGAAATATATTTATTCAAAATAATGTTAGGAATGTAGATACACGTGGTTGTATTACATGTCTATTTGGGGAGTCAATGGTTAATATGTAATTACGAAATAAATTATTTTAAAAGTATGTTAAACCATATAGTACCTTCTTTGGATCAAGATAGAATTTGATTAAACTTATTTCTATTTCTTTTAATATAATTATATGTGTTCTAATTGGGAAATTTGGTGTACAAACTAGAACCAATATCTTGATAAGTGTTATGTTTCTACTAAAATTGAGCTTTTTGTCCTGTTAAATCCATAGGACAACATGATTGAATATTCTTTATTTGTGACATTGTTGTAATGTTTATGTTCAGATTCTCCTAGTGGATTTATTCTTTCTTATGCTTGAATTCAGTTATGCTCAAAATGGAACTTTAAATGCTTACAGATTAGTTTTTAGTTATCTATGTTGCAAATGTGTATTCTTCATTCCTGGAGTGTCTTCTTTTGCTTATTGTGTTATCGGGCACTAGATGACCTAGGGGGAAAATAGAGGCTAGGATATGAGTTAGTTGGATATGTTTTCAGTTATGTTTGGATGTGTGTGTATTTTCCGATCATCACCTGATTTGATCATATGGGCTCATGTTGCTTTGTATTATGTTTATGGTATCTTTGTAATCATTTCTGGCTCTTGTGTGTTAACCCGGATCTGGGATTACCTGGTTGTATACCTAATTGATTTATGTGATATTTGTGAGCCTAGTAGAGGTTAAATAGGTGCATCTTAGGGGAGTGGCTTACAATAGGGGTCTGGGGCTCAAAAGGGGCTAGTACCAGGGTAACCTATCGTAAGTTGATTAATAAGTGATAACCTAATAATAAAACTTGGGGAATAACATTAAATACAAGATTGATGTTCTTGTTCCGCATGGATTATGTTGAGGGTCCGGGGTCCAAAGTGGCCAGTCCAAGGTAACTCAACCTAATAAACGCTTGAGGGTTCGGGGTCTAGAGACCAATTCCAAGGTAACTCAAGTAGTTGTCCATGTGATGATACTCCCATAGTATGTAGCCTAAGTCTCCTCCATAGCTATTCTTCATGTGTCAAATGCCTCTGGATTAGTGAGTCTTACCTATCACTATCTTTTGTACACCTTGAGTTAGAGAGTTTTCAGGATCCTCTAGCTTAGTGGTTTTACCTTCCTTTTGTATTGGTTATCTAAGTGGGGCTTGTTTTTATCTCCTCAGCATGGTGGGGTAGACCTTTGTGGTTCTACATGGATGGGTGGTAGTGATTCTTTACCATTTGAGATTCAATGTCCTGGTGTCGGTGCTTGATGGCGCTTCTACGGTTGGTTTCCTTATGATGCTTCATTGATGTTTCTTTCCTTATCTTTATCATTTGTAATCATGTGTTAGAGTATCACATGTGATACCTAATCTAGACATTTTATTATTATTGTTAGAGTGATTACCACATCAAACTACTTTTTTAGGGTTTTTTGGTTTAAAAACTCACTTTTTGTGAACATCCCAGGCATCCTTGGAGGAAGATTCATATGAGAAAAGTTCTCTAGCATGGATTTCCATTTGGGAACCCCCTGATTGTTGTACTAGACCATGTATATTGTCGTATGGCTTTTTTTGTATGTATTTTTGGCCTTTTTACCCCTTCTGGCATGAATTACCGTATGGGAACCCCTGTAATATTGTATGAGACCTAGTAGTAATTGGTATGAAATTGTACCAAAAAAAACCCTATCTTTCATTTCTTTATGGAAAACATAGGGCATGTGTGAGGCCCTAAACTTGGTCTTTCTTAGTTTTTAGGGTTCATTTGGGCCTCCCAGTGCCTCTAGGCTTCAAACTTGTCATTTTTAACTTGGTTGTTTGTAGGTAATCCTTGGAAGGCAATTTGATCACAAAATCATCAAGTTCCTAAGAACTATTAACCCTTTTTTATGATTAGTAACATAATCAACTTCCATTCAAAGCTTAAAAAGAACCTTTCATTCAATCTTGAGTGCTTAAAACAAAACTAATTTGCATATCTTTCCTAAATAGTTCAAAATCAACCCTAATGAATCCTAAGGTGATCAAAGTCACTCATTACACTTTTTTTTGGTTAAAATTAACTTCATTTACAAAATATTAAGGTTTTATGCAATCTAGGAACTAAAAATAAACCTCATTTGGGCTTTAAAAAGAACTTTCACTCACTCTTGAATGCTTAAAAAGCAAGAATCTGCATATCTTTCCTAAATGGTTCAAAATAAATCCTAATATATCCTAAAGTGATAAAAATCACTCGTCACACTTTTTTTTGGTTAAAATGAACTTTATTTACAAATCTTGAGTGTTTTAAAGGTTTTTCTATGCAAGTCTCAAAGTGCAAATCTAGGAAAAGTTTCAAACTTTTGAACTAAAAACCCTAAACACCAAATCTTGAATGACCCTAAAAGATGAACCAAAATAAATATCAAATTCATTTCATTTTAATCCTAAACAAATAAAATCTTGAGTACAAAAAGTGAAAAACAAAGCAAATTCATTTCAAAATCAAGTTCAAAATAGGATCCTAAAGGCAAATTCAATCTTGAATGCTCAGAATTAAACTATTGAAAATCATTTAAAAGTTTTTCTCTTTTCAAGGAATGAAAAATCAAAACCTAAACATATGTTCTTGAAGGTCTTGGCATGAAAGATACTTAATCAAATTTGGAAATGAACTCTTTTTGATGTTCTTCTAGGAGTTTTTCAAATTCTGCAAATCCTTGATAACCTAAGTGACGTAAAACAAACTGAACTAGGAAGAGTTCATTTGTTTTACTTCTAGTGAGGCATGTCCAAAGAGAAAAGCACTCCCTCTTTTGAGAATGACCTCAAATTGGTACTTCCCCTATCGGTATAGAAATAAAGCACTGAGAAAACTCTCACTTCATCCCCTCAAGCTCAAGCGATGTGTGTTGATGGTAGCCTAAGGTAGGTGAATATCCCTATTATTTAGGCATGGTCAACTAGGCTCTTAAGTGAGTCACACACATACAAACTGATTGGGAGGATGTCAGTGATCAAATCAGAAACCTATTAATTAGAGGCTTCCCGGTCTACTCCCAAAGGTATCAAAATCTTTGTTCAAGGACCAATCCAAGTAGTTTCTTGGATCACCTTAAGATTACTCACCATCTATATCCCTTTTTTGGGTACCAAGTTGTGGGCTATGGGCAGAGATTTTGATACTATCTTGTCTTTTGATACTAACCAATATGTATGCTAATTTGTAAAGAGTGGGAAGGAAAAGAAAAATGAGAAATTAGAGCTTGATCATACAGATGTATGGGGACTAGCTCAGGTATCTTCCCTTGGTGGCTCTCTATATTATGTTACATTTATAGATGATGCAACAAGAAAAGTATGGATTTATTTCCTTAAACAAAAATTTGATGCATTTCAAACTTTTAAGAAAAGGAAATTCTTGGTTGAGAATGAGACTGGTAAAAAGATAAAATGTCTCATATCTGATAATGGTGGTGAGTATTGCAGCACAGAATTTGAATATTATTGTTCCTCTAATGGTATTCATAGGCAAAAAATTGTACCAAGGACTCCACAAGAAAATGGAGTGGTTGAACGCATGAACATGAATATAATGGAGCGTGAAAGGAGTACGAGGTTGCATGCTAGGCTACCCTTAAACATGTGGGTAGAGGTTGATAACATTGTTGTTTATTTAATCAATAAAGGTCCCTCTACTCCTTTAGACTGTGGTATTTTAGAGGAAGCACGGACTGGTAAGAAGGTGAGTTATTCTTTTCTCAAAACCTTCGGTTGTGTAGCTTTTGCACATATAGATTCTGAAAATAGAACCAAGCTGGAAACTAAGTCAAAGAAATGTGTATTTTTTGGATATGGCATTGATGAATTTGGTTATAGGCTTTGGGATTTTGAAAATCATAAAATTGTAAGAAGCAGGAATGTCATATTCAATGAGAAAGTATTGTACAAAGATTTGTTGCAGCAACATGAGAATAAAGAAAATGATTATGTAGTACTAGATGATACTCCAAAAGATGATGTTACAACATTTCCTTATGCTCTGCAACAACATCAACAACAAATACCACACACCCCAGTGAATGTTACATGGTCAACAAGGCTAAGTAGACCTCCAAAAATATTTTCTCCCTCTTTGTATTCTATTATGTTAACTGATGATGGTGAACCTGAAGGTTATAATGAAGCTGTGCAGGTGGATACAAAGATTTAATGGGAGTCTGAAATGACAGAGGAAATGGACTCCTTTCTGAAAAATGAAACTTGGGATTTATGCAAGTTTCCTGCAGGTAAAAGGGCTTTACAAAATAAATGGGTTTACAAGATGAAAGAAGAGGATGGAGGTAAGGAAAGATTTAAAGCCAAGTTAGTTGTAAAATGATTTGCATAGAAAAAGGGCATTGATTTTGATGAGATATTTTCTCCAATTGTTAAAATGACTTCTATTTGTCCTATTTTAAGTATTGTGGCTGCTGAAGATTTTCATTTAGAGCAGCTTGATGTTAAAACAACTTTTCTTCATGGTGATTTGGATGAAGAAATATATATGGCACAACCACAAGGATTTGAGATCAAGGGTAAGGAGAATTTGGTGTGCAGATTGCAGAAAAGTTTATATGACTTGAAGCAAGCCCCTCGAAAATGGTATATTAAATTTGACACTTTTATGAATGAGCATGGATACACTCGATGTCATTCTGACCATTGTTTTTATTTTAAGAGGTTAGATGATGATAGCTACATTATTTCATGCTTATATGTTGATAATATGCTTGTAGCTGGGTCTAACATGAATCACATTAAGGGATTGAAACAATAGTTAGCACATTCATTTTCTATGAAGGATTTGGGGGCAACAAAACAAATCCTTGGTATGAAAATTTGCAGAGATAGGAAAAATAGGAAGCTCACTCTATCTCAGGCTGATTATATTGAGAAGGTGTTGCAACGTTTCTCTATGGAGAATGCCAAAGTTGTCAGCACACCTTTGCCTGGTCATTTGAAATTGACTAAGGAGATGTGTCCTAAGACACCAAAAGAAGAGGATAAAATTTCTAAGCTACCTTATGCTTTAGCTGTAGGGAGCTTAATGTATGCTAGGGTATGTACTCGGCCATATATTGCACAGCTAGTGGGAGTTGTTAGCTGATATATGAGTCACCCTAGTATTGAGCATTGGAATGTAGACAAATGGATTGTCAGATATTTGAGAGGTACATCCAATAAGTGTTTACACTTTGGGGGATCTACTACTACTGTACAAGGCTATGTTGACTCATATTTGGTAGGAGATATAGATAGCAGATGGAGTACTACATGCTATGTATTTACTATTGGTGGGACAACAATGAGTTGGATTTCTCAGTTACAAAAGGTGAATGTTTTATCAACTACTAAGGCGGAATATGTTGCTGCTATAGAGGTGGCCAAGGAGATGATATGGCTTTAATTCTTCATGGAAGAATTGGGACATCCATAGATGGATAATTTTCTGTATATAGATAGCCAAAGTGCCATTCATCTTGTGAAGAATTATGCTTTGCACTCAAAGACAAAACACATACAGTTGTGGTACCATTTCATTTGGTCAGTTTTTGATGACAGGCAGTTAAAGCTAGAAAAGATACATACAGATGATAATCTAGCAGATATGTTTACAAAGGTAGTAACAAGGGAGAAGTTGAAATCATGTTCAGCTTCGGTTCATCTTCTAGACTGAACATAATAAAGGAACAACTGAGTCCAGGGTGGTTCGATCCAGTGGGAGCCTCATATGGTAGTGGTATTGCTATAGGATCAGTCTCCAAGTGGGAGGTTTCTTAGTGTGGATCCTAATCAGTCACCAAGTGGGAGATTGTTGGCTTGTGCTGATTGATCAGGAAAGTATTGTACACTTTTCCTCCCGCCCTTGTCGGGGTTTGGGAAAAAAAAAATTTGGGCCAACAATTTTTGGCTATTTTTGAGCTGACATGTTGTAACTCATTCTAACCCTAAAGTGACAAAATATTGTATAATATGGCTTAGGGTTAGGGATTTCATAATGTATGTTTTAGTAGTTTCTTGTGACGGTATTGAGCTATAAGGGATTACGAATTGTAATCAAGTTGTAATCACTGGATAATAATAATATTGGACTCATTGTTGGTGGACGTAGCCTAGGGATTGGGTGAACCACGTTAAATCTTTGTCTTGTGTTCTCTTCTATGTGATTTAATATTTTTTTGATATTGGTTATATTTGCATGTAACTATTATATCTATCTTGTTAATCCTAACTATGCATTTTGTCCCATCAACACAGACTCATGGAATTGTCTCCATCAAAACATTTGCATTGTTTGACAGCGTACTCACAATAGCAACAACTTGATCTTGATGTCTGAAACTGTTGTCCGCTGCCAATATTAATGCAAACTTTCCTTAATAATTTCTAATTCCAAATTGGTCCTCTATTGATCTAGTTTTTCCCCACTTCCTTTTTAATATATTCTTTTAGCTTATACATATTTTAATATTTTTTTTATTTGTTTAGTTTCTATTTAACTATTATCCTTGGGGAAACAATGCTATTGATAAAAAAAAATGCCATTGATAAAATAAACTCCACAACCTTCCTATCATTGAAAAAACAACATCAAAGATAATATTAAGGGAGAAGACAAAACCAATGAGGAGTTTTCCATGGGTGGAGTTATGCAAGTAAATCTTCCAATGAGAACTGCATAAAAAAGAATATCACACATTTGAAGCTTTTACCATGTAAGGATGCTTTGAAAAGGATCTTGGAAGCTCAAACTTTTATGATCATGTTTTATGAGGTTGTTGAGGCTGCATAATAGTGCATGCAATAAATGAAAGAAAAACTTAAACAAAACTTTAAACAATTAATTTCATGAAGTAACACTACAATATTTATTTGATGAGCTAACCATTTAACAAGTTAAGTGAAACAAACATACATATAAATACTAGAAAACAATTTAACTTTTTACTAAAGGAAAATTTTATTGTCCCCCACTTTTTTAATTTTTCTTAATCAAATTTGAAAAAACTACTCCCAAATGTAACCAAGAGCATTCAATATGCCAAAAACTAATCCTATTGTTAAAATTGTATTAAAAAAATATCAAATTTAAAATCATTTTTTAAAAACCATTGATTTTTTTACATTTGCATAATTTTTCAATAAAGTACTTCAAAAATGTGAAATCAATGCATCTTGGCTAGACGCAGGGAAAATAATATGAAATTAGTTGTTAATATTTTATTATTGATTATAGTTTATATACATATGAGCTTATAGTCACCTATTAGGTGACTTAAATCTATCCATGTGATAAAGCGTCTATAAATATATGTGAAGCCCCTTATTGAGTCAAAGAAGAGTGATTATTCTTGCTGAATAATCTTAAAATACTTCTTCAATGGAAAAAATAGTTAGCTTCTAAAAACTCTATATCAAGCTTCTTCCTTGAAAATATAAGAAAGCGAAGAAAAAGCTTCCCCCATAGTTAGATGGAACAAATCATGACCAAAACTCTCTCTCATGTTTTCTCTTTAAAGTTTATCCTTTACTCCTAACCTAGGTTTTACTAGAGCCACCTATCAATATTAAAGTGAAATTGAATTAGAACACATTTGTTGAATATATTTCTTTTCAAAATAGATTATTTTGTCATGCCTACAAAAAATTTTTAAAAAATATTTTTCTTCAATACTTTAAGGCTTCTTTTCACCAATGTATTCTTCACCTCTAGAAGACCGTTATGCCTGTGGTGTCAATGGTTGACACAACTATAGAATCATGGATGACAATTACTGTCATATTTTTCGTTCTTTATTTTTTTCAATTTTATGTATAAATGATCATCAATCTAGAAGGTTTCTTCGTACCATTTTGATAATTTTGTACGTTTTTATTAGGATGATGATTTTCTCACTTCCAACTTACTTGTGATATCTAGTAGAACATACTGCACAACATGTTCTCCTTTTTGGCCTACGTTACCAGATTCAGACCCTGGACCCATGAATCAGGTTCAGGTCTAGATTTGCAGACAGTTCCACACCAGATCTGGGAAGGGTCCGTGTTTGGACCTATGGGTCTGTCTGGATCAACGGGCCCATGGATCTGGATGGACCCACAGGTCCAAACACGGACCCAGGGGAATCCAACGTGGACCCTCGAGGATCCCGCGTGGATCCAAGCTAATCCTCAAGGACCCATGGCCTATAAAGGCATAAAGTGGGTCCAAACCACTTAAAATACCATTTTTAAATTGTTTTTTTCTTCTAACCCTAAACCAACCCTTATTATGGGCCTCTGCACTGGGCTCTTTTGATGTGAGTTTCCAATTTCCTAGTTCAGGGACGAGAGGATTTATACAAATATAAAATTTAAGTATAAGTTTGATTTATTTACTTTAAGTTATATTTTTATAAATACTTTCAGGATGTTTGAGATAGGTTCTAGCTTCATAGGAGTTAAGATGCATATTCTAGATTTTGGGGGTTTTAAAAAAATTCCAGACTTAGCCAAATTTTAGGATTCAGCAAGCCTTCAACAAGGTTACCTCCCACAATCCATCATGGCCTTCTAAGGTCAAACTGAAGCTGGCAAAATGATTCTCAAAGGGTTTTAACTCATTTAATCACAAATCACTTGGTTTCAACCCCATCTTTATGACATACTTAGCTTAGCTCTCGCCCAAATCCTAGACATACATGACTTCTCAAGAGGCCAAAATCACTCAAACCTCATTTGTCTGACCTAGGGACTTGAAAACAGTCACCAAAAAAGACTACCTACGACCTAGTTATGAAGACTTTGATATTTGGCATTGATTAATGATCAAGCATCATAGTTTCATGCTATGAAATGATTTAGTTTTACAATTATGTATATTTCTCTTATTTTTTTGTATATATAATGAATATATATATATATATATATATATATATATATATAGACACACACACACACACACATGAACCCATATGAATCATAATGGAAAAAAAATTCATGAATCCACTAACCGAATTCTTGAACCCAAAACCGAATCCATCCCTGAACCTGAACTAACAATTATCCGTTCTCTCTTCTTCATCTTGAACCCATTTCAGTATCCTACAATAACTCAAGAAACCAATCATTTCCTATTTCTTCTATTGATAAATACAAGCCTTTTACTAAAAAATAAATAAAGAAGGAACCTTTCTCAAAGGTGGTTAGAATTAGCAAAGCAAATTGATGATTCAATGTCAAGAATGAGAAACCCTGACATTCTTAAGGCTTCCTTGTATTGCTCGATGTTTCTAGATAAAATTAATTCCAGGAATATTGCCAAGCAACAATTTTTTTTTTGTAAACCCTAAATCCTCAATTCCTAATACATAAAAAAGTAAAATAGAGATTGCTAAAGTGTACCCTAAATCCTCAATTCCCAATTCAAAAAAAAAAGTGAAACAAAGATTGCTAGAGTATGATGTATACTTTAGATCCTCAATGCCCAATACCAAAAAAGGTGAAACAGAGCTTCCATGAGGCCAAGCTTTGTACAACATGTAATCTGAACATACATGTAGACACCTAAAAAGTCCCAATGACATCATCATTATTAATTAATTATTTCTTTAATTAATTGATTCATTTTTATTGTCATTGTCCATTCTCCTATTTTAATTAAAGATATTTAATTAAAGAAACCCTCCCAAAAACATTTAAATCTAATTTGAATGTTATTTCCTCCCATTTATTAATTATTTGATAAATTATGTCCCAAAAACCTTTAAATAAATTAAATATTTATTTAATTCCCCAAAACCCTAGATATGTTCTAGAGAACCCTAAGCCTATCCTCACATTCCTAATCACTCCCTAAACCTTCTTAAGAGGTTTTTCCTAACCCTCTTAGCCTAAACCCTCATCCTTTGACTTCTAGTCAACCCCCCTCATCAATGAGCCTTAAATGCTCATTAATGGCCCCTTACACCCTCATTAATGACTGTTACAACCTCTTAATGAGAACACATGTATCTTCCTCCATCTTGGTCCCCTAGCACACTTCCCTAGTGTTGCTCACATATGTGTGAGAAACTCTTAACCCTCATCCCCTTGACCATACCTCTAACCATACCCCTAACTCTACCCCTAACCCCGACTCTAACCCTAACCACCCTTCCTAACCCAAGCCATTCATAAAATACTATAAATAATCCTCCTTCTAGGAGAAATACACCAATTCACATCTTTCATATTAAGCATTGTTATCATGTTTATTTTCATCTAGAATTGGCATAATTTCTAGCATTGTTAGATTTACTTCTATTTTCATGCTTTAATAACACATCCTAGCATAGCTTAATGGATTAAATTAGTTTATTTTCAAGCTTTTCATATCATTTCCATATCATATCACACTCATCTTTTGGCTAAAATCAACCTTGCATAACATTCATTAAGCTCAAATCTACATCTTGCTTCATTTGAACCCTTGGGACTCTAGGGGCAAAACAAGTTCACCATACCTATTTTTTTGCCCTTATGGGGTATCCTTGGTTCCTAAATAATCCTAATCCTTCCTAAATATAATTGGGGACATGCTCATTATGTTTTGAGAGCACACCCACATCCCTATTATAAGAGCAAATCAAACAGTGCAAGGTGCTCTCGTTTTAGCTCAATCTGAGGTGGCTTTTGAATATTTTCTATATGCTTGGTATATGATTCTTTTAAATAATATTTTACTATCTATGCATGTTTTGAACAGGTTAGGTTGACATCGATCACATTTTGGCACGCCGGGTGGGACACCACCACGCTCTTCAAACTACTTTTTTAGGGTTTTTTGGTTAAAAAACTCACTTTTTGTGAACATCCCAGGCATCCTTGGAGGAAGATTCATATGAGAAAACTTCTCTAGCATGGATTTCCATTTGGGAACCCCCTGATTGTCGTACTAGACCATGTATATTGTCGTATGGCTTTTTTTGTATGTATTTTTGGCCTTTTTACCCCTTCTAGCATGAATTATCGTATGGGAACCCCTGTAATATTGTATGAGACCTAGTATTAAATGGTATGAAATTGTACCACAAAAAACCCTATCTTTCATTTCTTTATGGGAAACATAGGGCATGTGTGAGGCCCTAAACTTGGTCTTTCTTAGTTTTTAGGGTTCATTTGGGCCTCCCAGTGCCTCTAGGCTTCAAACTTGTCATTTTTAACTTGGTTGTTTGTAGGTAATCCTTGGAAGGCAAGTTGATCAAAAAATCATCAAGTTCCTAAGACCTATTAACCCTTTTTTATGATTAGTAACATAAGCAACTTCCATTCAAAGCTTAAAAAGAACCTTTCATTCAATCTTGAGTGCTTAAAACAAAACTAATTTGCATATCTTTCCTAAATAGTTCAAAATCAACCCTAATGAATCCTAAGGTGATCAAAGTCACTCATCACACTTTTTTGTGGTTAAAATTGACTTCATTTACAAAATATTAAGGTTTTATGCAATCTAGGAACTAAAAACAAACCTCATTTGGGCTTAAAAAGAATTTTCACTCACTCTTGAATGCTTAAAAAGCAAGAATCTGCATATCTTTCCTAAATGGTTCAAAATAAATCCTAAAGTGATAAAAATCACTCATCACACTTTATTTTTTGTTAAAATGAACTTTATTTACAAATCTTGAGTGTTTTAAAGGTTTTTCTATGCAAGTCTCAAAGTGCAAATCTAGGAAAAGTTTCAAACTTTTGAACTAAAAACCCTAAACACCAAATCTTGAATGACCCTAAAAGATGAACCAAAATCAGTATCAAATTCATTTCATTTTAATCCTAAAAAAATAAAATATTGAGTGCACAAAGTGAAAAACAAAGAAAATTCATTTCAAAATAGGATCCTAAAGGCAAATTCAATCTTGAATGCTCAGAATAAAACTATTGCAAATAATTTAAAACTTGTTATGTTTTCAAGGAATGAAAAAATCAAATCCTAAACATATTTTTTTGAAGGTCTTCACATGAAACATAATTAATCAAATTTGGAAATGAACTCTTTTTGATGTTCTTCTAGGAGTTTTTCAGATTCTGCAAATCCTTGATAACCTAAGTGACGTAAAACAAAATGAACTAGGAAGAGTTCATTTTTTTTACTTCTAGTGAGGCCTATCCAAAGAGAAAAGAACTTCCTCTTTCGAGAATGATCTCAATTCAGTACTTCCCTGATCGATATAGAAATAAAGCACCGAGAAAACTCTCGCTTCATCCCCTAAATCTCGAGCAATGTGTGTTGATGGTAGCCTGAGGTAGGTGAATATCCCTACTATTTAGGCATCAACTAGGCTCTTAAGTGAGTCACACACATACAAACCGATTGGGAGGATGCCACTGATCAAATCAAACACCTGTTAATTAGAGGCTTCATGATCTACTGCCAAAGGTATCAAAATCTTTGTGCAAGGACCAATCCAAGTAGTTTCCCAGATCACCTTAAGATTACTCACCATCTGTATCCCTTTTTGGGGTACCAAGTTGTGGGAAAATATTTTGATAATATCCTATCTTTTAGGTAGTTCTTATTGGTGTGTTTTCAAAGTTTCAAACTTAGTGCACAACATCTGTTAGAACATACATATTTCCAGGAACATTATCAGAATCTTTGGTCCTCATTTGCTTGTATCCCACAAAGTTGCCTTGTCCTTTGTCAGGATTTCTTTCAAATTATTCCTTGAGGCTCTTTGTCCTTTGCCATTGGAGACATAAAAAATGATCCAAAACTTGATCAAAGTTACCCAAACATCCTTGCAGAAAGATTCCTCAAAATCAGATACCCAAAAGCATTGAATCAATCTAAATTGCCAAAACCTTCAAATCTATGTCTGATTCGATCAAGCATGAGAAAGACAAGCTATCCAATTCTCATGTCCATCAAGATAAGAAGATTGCAGAAAGATACCTAAAAGATCACCAACCTTTCCTAAAGGAAATCCAAGCAGAAACCAAGTATCAAGAGAAACTGGACAATGTGGGTTATAACACAAGAGTGAAATAATTTGCAGCCCAATTCCAAGTCAATCATCACTTTTTCAACCTAGAGAGTGAAGACTAGTTTGGACCATCACATATCCATCATTCCTTCAAAATCCCACATCCTATCTCAACATCCTTTCATCTTAGATCAGTTTGGCCCATCACATATCCATCATTCCTTCAGAATCCCACATCCTATCTTGGCATCCTTTCATCTTAGATCATCCTTAACTACAACATTGCATCATAATTTATCCATAGTTTCATCTTTATCATTTTCATAGTTACATCCTTGAATCATAAATCATCATCCTAAATTGCATCGTAGGTCATCTCCCTAGATTGCATCCTAGATCATCCTTGCATATTAAGTCATCTTTTAGAATAGCATCATTTGGTCATCCTTTGTCATCCTTCCATCAAAAATCCAAAATCAAAATCCTTTCCCCATCCCACCATCCTTGATCCAAATCTAGAATCTAACATCCAAGTCAAAATCTATAATCCCTGAACCAAATCCAAAACAACTTAGTGTCATATCTTTTGAGTTTCCCAATTCTTATCCCAAATCAAAATCACCCTAGCACTACCCTTTGACTAATCATTTTGTAGGGCATCTTGTACTTATATTTGTAGGCATCATCATCTTGAGCAATAGATTGGCATACACTAGCAAGGATCCCATCATCCAAAGATAAACAATCCATCTTGACAATCCTATCCTCTTTAATCCTACATCAAAAAGCAACAACTCATTGATGACACTTAGTAATCCTCCACCATCCTCATCATCAAGGTCCTCCACCATCCTTCAGCATCCCATTGTCCTTCAGTTGATCCAAATCCTTGCATCATATCCTTAGGTTTTCATATGCTTATCCTAATACACCATCCTTAGAGTTTTCTTAGAAGCATCTTGCATCCACCCATCATTTGCATCTTCATTCTTAGATCTGCATTTCATGTCTGCGAAAACATGAGCCAAGAAGAGAAGGAATATGGATCCCCATTTGGCCACTAGTTCACTTGATCCCAATGATCCTAATAGCGTGATATAATCCACAACCCCCTCATGTTGAGAATGTATGGGAAGATCCAACTGAACCCCCCACTTCATTCTCCATCGAAGCATTCATGAGCCATCTAGGGCATCCACAAATGGTAAGTGAAATCATTGATCAAAATCAACGGGCTATATTGGAAAAATTTTCACAAGAGGGTACTCCCATCCCTCCACACCTTCAAAAATTAATCCCCTCAAAACCCATCCATATCTCGGTCGAAGCATATACCCCCATTGTCCAACAAATCCATGATCCTAACTTGCAAATATCTCAGGTAGCTTCACCTATCTTCCATCTCTTGCAAAGCAGCTTCGCAAATCCCACAACACAATCCACTCCCTTTTCTGTCATGGGAATGTCTCCATCATCTACAACATCTCAAGCTGCCACTCAGGCCCAAATCTTCACACAAACTCAACCTCCACCTCCCATGAAAATTGCCACATAAGCAGTTCCTCCATCTTCCATGAGCCAAACCTTCTCATCAGCATCATCCTTTCCAGGGGAAACACAATCATTCCCCTCTTTTACTCAAAAAACTTTTTTATCAATACCATCCTTTCTGAGGGAAACACAACCATCTCCCTCTTTCACCAAACAAGCTTCCACATCAACTCCACCCTTCCTGAGGGAAACACAAGTTCCTCCTCCCACTTCTCAATAAGATTTCACCCAAGCATTCATTCCACCCATCATCCAACATACTCGTTCTACGTACATTCCTCATCCACCCTATATCACCTACACACAAGCCTAGCATGCGACTTTCACAATAGGAATGCCCTTCATGGGATCTTAGAATCCCCCATCTATGTCCCAAACTCCCGCCATCACATATGCACTTCCAACGTCCTCTGCATCACAACTTCTAGCACCAACAAGATCTCATTGGGGCCTCACCCAAGCCCAAATACATGCCCTGGGAATACAAACCTAGTCGCACATATCTATGCCCACAAACCCAAGCCAATTTGCCTCAAGCAGTGCAACAACAACCATTACAACCTCTACTAGCTTCATCCTTTCCTTCATATACCAACTATCTATCCATACCGCTCGCCACTTCTCAAGCCATACCACCACCCCAACAATAGAGTTCCACTCATCTTGCCAGCTACCTTGCGCAACCACCTTCTATCACTAGCTTCCCAATAGCTATTCCACCCCTAAGTAATGCAGGAATGCATCCCACCTACATCAACCAAGCCTAAATCCAAGTGCATCAAGGTCAATTCTATCAACAAGCTACCCCATTTCATCAACCTCCTCCACCACACCAATACTTCCCAACGCAACAACAATATCCTATCATCCCCCAATAATAACAAGAATCACCATATCCATCATAACAACAACATCCCATCATCTCCCAGCAACAACAAGGAACTCCATATCCTCCACAACAATACACCCCCACACTTCAACAACAATATCCTCCCCAGCAACCTTCACCCCAAAATCTATTTTTGTCCGCTTATCTTGTTGGGAAATCCCCCTATCCTAGTCTACAATATCCTTCATAGACCCATCCATATTCACCAGCAGCATCGGATCCTTTCCCAATGGGAGTACCCACTCCAACTCCAATTAATGTCGAATGGGAAGAAATGAAGAATGCTCTTAAGAAGCTTAGAGCTGAAACTAAGAGAAAAGATTTCAAATTTGAGGTTTGTCCCTATCCCTTTGACAAATCAATCACAATAATCCCCTTTCCTAAGCACCTTGATACATCCAAGTTTGACAAATATCACGGGAAAGGAGATCCAGTTAGCGATGTATGGCTTGTCAAGAGGTTGCGTACAGTGACAATTTCCTCATGTGCCTATTCCCCAATAGCTTGGGAGGAACTAAAATTGAGTGGTTTTATAAGATACCCTATGGGACAATCACAACCTTTGCAGAACTCTCTGAGAATTTCATAGCCCAATACACCCATAATGTCAAAAATGAGTTGTCCTTATTAGACCTTTGCAACTCAAAATATAAAGGAGGTGAAATCCTAGTCGATTACCTACAACAATGGAAAAACCTCACCACAAGGTTATCATATCAATCACCTAAGAAACATCTCACTAAAATATTCATCGATAACCTGCATCCCAAAATATCTCATTTAATGAGGATGAACTACAACCAAACTTATCAAGACATCAAAGGAAAAGGGATAGACATCGAAAGAGGCCTCTTAGATGAAGGCACCATCTGACACTACAAAGATGATTCACATAGAAAACTAAGTAATGACAAGCCTCGCTACTGTAACATAAATAAAAATTTTGTCATAGATGGAGCCAAAGACACAAAACATGTCCAAATCATTGTAGTCAGTTCTACACCTACTCCTAAATATCAACAACAAAAACCAATGATCAATCAACAACTTATGCAGCACTATCAACCTCAAATCAATCAGCAGTCGATGTAGCACTATCATTGGCAAGTAAACCCAACAAATTAGGCTAATGTCATATCTGTTAATCCAACTCAGAATAGGCCTCAAGTCTAGACTAATCAATGATGTACCTTCACACCTCTTGGTGAACCACTAGACCTAATCTTCCATCGAATAGCCAAAGCCAATGTAATCACCTATCCTCCAACTCAGCAATTTGATGATGCAACTCCCAAGCCAACATGGTAAAAAGATCATGAATACTATGACCATCATCATGTTAAAGGACACGCTACCCTTAGATGCATGAAACTAAAGCACTATATCCAAGATCTCATTGACAGGAAGGAGATCCAAGTGGACACGCTAGTCCAACCTTCGCCTAATGCCAATCTGAAAATCTATTAGAATGTGTTCCCTCAACACAATGCTAGGAAAAACCAAGTCAATACCAATCCTCCACCCCAGAATCAAGACAAAGGAAAACAAGGTGACCATGTTGACCGAAAAGACTATACTACTGCCCACATCAACTATGACAAATTTGTTGGATGCATAACCCAAGTTGAACCCACCGTCAACGTCATCCATGTCAAGGGAGAACATAGTCAGTGTGCAATCACCACACGTAGAGGCTGAATATCTATCACCGGTGCTAATCCAATTCCTACACATAATACATAGTATAACTTTCTAGAACATCTTGGAAATACACCTTACCAAATCTCCATCCTCAAACTTCTTCATACTTCACCCATCCATCAAGAGATCCTCAATTGAACCCTCCAAGGACATGTCACCACAAACATTAATACCATCTAGTTTGAGAACCTTGTGGGACACCTATCAGCATCTTGTGCTCTTTCCTTCAAACCATCTGACATACCATCTATCAAGCTTGACCACAATCTCCCTCTTTGTATCACCTTCATGGTCAAAGACTTTGCTATCAAAAGGGTCATGACAGATAATAGATCAGCCCTAAACTTGTGTACATTAAAATTCATCTAGCAAGTGAGATTTATAGAGGTCAACATATCACATGATGTTATCACCATTAAGGCCTATGATAACTTGGAGCGTACCTCATAAGGTACCATTCTTTTTCCAATCAAAGGCCCAACAATTCAAGACAACATCGACCACGTTGTTGATCTAAACCTATTGTATAACATCCTCCTCAGCCGACCATGGATTCATTCCATCAAAGTCATACCATCTACTTATCACTTGTGCCTCAAATTTGCATCAAGGAACTGAGGTCACCATCCATGTAGATCCCCAACCCTTCACATACTATTAGACATTAGAAGCATCATTCCCCCATTAAACTCATTGCCCTAGAATCAACATTGGCACTTCCATTTCTAGCTCATCCCAATCCCATAGCATTCTAGAAACAATCCTAGCCTCCACTTTCTCTTCCATTAAGATCAACAACTAGAGTTGTGGTGAGTACACCCTAAACAATTCATTTACAGTAGGGGCCCTACCACTTAATCCACATACACAAGGGAACCCAAGTCACCAAAGCAAGCCTATTCCAGCCGATCCTAAAATCAAGTAGTTGGGGCCATTAACTTTTGTTTCCCATGGAATCATAAACAGTCTAGAGATGGACCCTGACATCAACTGATGGCTATAAAAGGATCCCCCACCTCCTAATACTGATCTCCTCAGTTACTTCAAAGATAAATATCCTTCATCACACAAATATGCTACAGAGCAATGGAATTATTGAGGCAGTGGTCTAGGACCAAAATAAGTTGGCAACAAAGATCCAATAGAGGCCTCACAAAATCCTAAACATCAAGGCCTTGGCTTTAATACCTCTCACCTACACATGCAAGAACCCAATACCACAATAGGGGGCACTAATTTTCCCAACGTCACTCTCTTGAATATCCAGGATGAACTCATAGAAATTGAAGACATCCCTGAAGAGGAAGAAAAAAAATCCTACGATGACATCTTCGATCATGATACCCTCCTAGGCAATCCTGTCCTCCATAAACTTGCCATTAACATCATTGAACTTCCCCTCATCCATCCTGAACTCATAGATTTGGGTCAACCAAGTGTAACACATATCAATGAGTTCAAAAGCACATAAGCACTCCTAAGATTCATGGGAGAATCAGGTCAACAATCAGATTAAGAACAAGAATCAGCTCATGTCTGCAAGCTTGACCCTAAGGGATACTTTGGGGAAGAGGAAGTCTTTAGCCGCAAAATTAAAAATGAAAAATAAAAGAATGGGTCTTTTTTTGAAAACCCCTCTGGGACACATTCTGACTCTAAAAAATAAAAAATAAAGGGCCTATATTCTGATGAAAACCTCTTTGAGGTGCTAGAAGATGAGGACTTTCCTCTCCCCCCCATCTAGGACTATAGGCTAGAGCAACCATCCATCATCATCGAGGAAACAACATCAGTCAACTTGGGAATAAAATAATGCCCAAGGATTACATATATTGCAGCATCCCTGACTAAAGTTGAAGAACCAACCTTCATAGTGCTTCTCCAAGAAGCTACAATCAACTTTGCATGGTCATATACACACATGTCAGGGCTTGATCCAAATATTATTGTCCATCATCTAGCAGTGGATCCTAATGCAAAACCAATCAATAAATAGCTAAGAAAAATGCACCCAAAGGTAGCCTTACTGGTAAAGGAAAAATTAGATAAGATACTACAAGCCAAAATCATCAGAGCTATAGACTACTCAGAGTAGATCTCAAATATGGTGTATGTCACTAAGCCTTCATGAGAGATCATAATTTGCATAGACTTTAGAGACTTAAACAAAGCATGTCCCAAGGATGATTTTCCCTTACCAAACATCAACATGATAGATGATCTCACAACAAGCCATGAGATGTTGTCACTCATGGATGGATTCTTAGGGTATAATAAGATCAAAATAGTAGAGGACAATCAACACATAATAATGTTCACCACACCATGGGGTACTTCTGCTACAATATGATGCCATTTGGACTAAAGAATGCAGGGGCGACCTATCAGCAAGCAATGACAACCATCTTCCATTTTATGATACACAAGATCTTGAAAGACTATGTGGATGATATCCTTGAAAAATCCAAGACACGACTAGAACACCTTGACATCCTTGAGCACGTGTTTGATCATCTACATCATTATGTCCTAAAGCTAAATCCAAAGAAGTGTGTCTTTGGTGTTACATTTGGAAACTTACTAGGCTTCATTATATCCCGACATGACATAGAGATTGATCCCAAAAAGGTAAATGCCATAATGGAAATGCCTCCTCCTAGAACACTCAAGCATCTCAAAATCCTGCAAGGTAAACTACAATTAGTGCGTCACTTCATATCACAGATGATAAACAAGTGCAACCTTTCACACATCTACTTTGCAAAGACAAAAGCTTCAAATGGGACCCAATCTACCAAAGAAGCTTTGAGAAGCTAAAAGAATATCTAGCTAACTCTCCCATCCTTGTGCCACTAGTTCCAGGATGCCCTCTGATCCTATACATATCTATAACTACTACAACATTGGGGGCACTATTAGCATAGCTTGATGATGACAACAACAAAGAAAGGGCTATCTATTACATTAGTAGAACTCTTGTTGGTTATGAGCTCAATTATTCACCAATGGAGAAAGCATGCCTCATAGTGGTCTTCGCCACTCAAAAGCTTCAGCATTACATTCTTAGCCACACCATCAAGCTCATCTCAAAGGTGGACCCACTCAAGTATCTTCTATCAAGGATAACATTAACATGCCGAATGGCAAAGTGGTTCATGTTGCTAAGCAATTTTGATATCCAATACATAGAAAGAAAAGAAATCAAAGGGAAAGTCATTGCCAATCAGCTTGTTGAAGCACCTCTGGTAGATGCATACCCACTTATCATGGAATTTCCCGATGAACATCTATGCATGATCGAAGAAAAACCAATATGGAAGCTATACTTTGATGGCTCCTACACATCGCATGGATCAGGGGCATGAATCCTATTCATCACACCTCAAGGTGAATACATCCCTAAATAATTCAAATTGGGATTCCCATGTACCAAGAACATTGCAGAGTATGAGGCACTCATCTTAGGCCTCAAAATAGTTATCCAGTGGAACATCACAAAACTGCAAGTGTTTGGAGATTCATAGCTGATAATCAAGAAAGTCCTAGATGAATTCCAAATGAAGGATGACAAGCTTCTACCCTACAAAGAACTAGTGGAAAGATTAAAAGAGAACTTCCTGAGTCTACAATTCACACAAATACCAAGGCTAAAAAACAAAGCAACTGACTCAATGGAAACCATCAAATCCTTATTGGAAATCCCTCGTGACTCATTGCAGTATGAATTCCTAGTTGAGCAGCTACACACGTCTACTTATGAGAACGTTGATTCAGAAATGGTGTGCATCTTGGTTAGTCATCAGTCCCCATGGTACCATGACATTCACACATATCTTAAAAATGGTATCATATCCCCGCACCTCACAAACACCCAATGCCAGAACCTAATTCATAGAGCATCCCACTACACTCTTGTAGCTAACACCCTTTATCATTGAGGATATCACAACATCCTCTCTAGGTGTTTAGATTCAAACAAGGTTGTCCTATCTTTACAAGAGGTACACGCTAGAATTTGCAGTGCCCACACGAGTGGCATGGTACTAGAAAAGTAGTTGCTTAGATTTTGGTATTACGGGCCAATAATGGAGCATGCTTCCTGTGAATTTATAAAGAAATGCTTACCATGTCAACATCATGCTAATCTAATTCATGCTCCATCTCGAGACTTGCAACCTATTGCACCATCTTGGCCATTTTTATGTTGGGGTTTCAACCTCATTGGGTTGATCACTCCCCTTTCCTCAGATGGACACAAATATATCATACCAGCCATAGAATACTTTACAAAGTGGATTGAAGTGATTCCTCTCATCCTCACTACTAGCATTTAGATATCCAATTTCATCCTCTACCATATCATTTTCTGCTTTGGCATCCCTTCCACCATCTTCATAGATCATGGCACACCTTTTGAAAACTAGCATATGGATGATCTGTGTGCTAGACTCTACATCCACCATCATTTCTCTAGCCCATACTTTCCTCAAGGAAACGGCCAAGCTAAGGAAACCAACAAAACTATCATCAAAATCCTCAACAAGGTTGTCAATGATTTTGGTCATGACTGGCACCACCAAATAAATCTTGCCCTCTAGGCCTACCGTACTTCTTATCGGACTCCCATAGGTACCATTCCATACTCCCTTGTATATGGTATCGAATCCATTCTACCAATTGAGATTGAGGTTGAGCTACCTTCATTGCGCATCTCCATGAAGAACTACACCATAGATAAAGACTATCGCATAGTACACTTGACACAACTAGACCTATTAGATGAAAAGAGGCAGCAAGCATATGATCTCCTAGTTGTTTACCAAAATCAACTCAAAAGGAGCTATAACAAGAAGGTCCATCCAAGACAATTCCAAGTGGGCGACATGGTCCTCAAGGAAAACCAGAAAGTGCAAGCACATCGAGAGAGAAAAGGAAAGTTTGAGCCTACTTGGTTGGGCCCCTAAATTGTCACAGCGTGCTTTGGCTCTAGAGCCTATCAATTATCCACATCAAAAGGTGAGACCCTAAATGATCCTATCAAAATCATACATCTGAAGTGGTTCTATGCTTGAACCATATCTTATAAAATCCAAAAAATCCATAAAAATCGGTTCAAAAATCCTGAAAAATAAAAAAAGCAAAGAAAAATAAAAGAAAAATAATTGTCCAACGGTGAAAACTTGGCAATTCAAGCACCTTGGACAAGTATGTTGGTGAAAACCTGGAAACAGGCACCATACATAGTGGACCAAGTCCTTATCTATCAAACTCCCATCCCCCATCCATCTTGATCCCCTTCTATCCAATCCCAATCCTCTTTATCCAATCCACATCCCCACCACTAGCCCACCAATCTCAAGGTGTTCTATCCCGAAGTATATCCAATGCAGTAATTAGCCACTATTCCCACATCCTGAGCTTCCTATATATATCATGTATAGCAAGATCGTCCTATCCCAAATCTCGAGGTTCCTATATATATCCTATATAGCGCGATCCTTCTATCCCAATCCATGATATTTTGTAAATATCTGGTGTACATATCCTCACATCTTGTTGTACATATCCTCATCTATACTGCATCATCATTTGATCATTTGAACTTGTTCCACCCAACCTCATACTTCTGCAACATCTTTTTGTCGACTATCTTTGATCGCATGATTATCCTTGATTCATCATTTGCCAACAACATCACACATTCTCCTCATCAAATGGGTCCTTGCAGGATTTATCCTTCCTCATGTCCAACCTAATCTTCCATAATCTATCAAACTGGGTTGGTGTAGGATGTATCCTTCCTCATGTTCTGACATAATCTTCCCCACATCAATCAAATCAATCCTTCTCCTTGGCAAAGGACATTTTGTGGATTTATCACTTTGGTCTTGGATTTTGTCCTTTGGATCTTGTTTATCTTTTACGGCTTCTCGTTGTTCCTCTCCTCAAAGTCACCACAATCCTTTATATCCTAGCGCGTTGCGAATGAGGGAAATCTGGGGCAAGGTCTCTTGATCTCTTTCTTATGCATGTGAGTCATTTAGATATGACCCTTGCATGTTTCACATGTGATCTTCTGGGTTACATGGTGCACTTGGAAAGTGTTGTTTGTTTGTGGTTTCTCCAACATTGTTTCTACCATGCCTCCTCCTGGATTCATGCGTGATGTTGGGTCAACCCTTGCGTGTCTTTTTGCGTCGATACTATGCAATGCTGGTGACAAGGTCATGAGTCCCCAGTAACCTTGGCAGGTCTCTAGCATTGCTATATCAAACTAGGTTGTACTCTCCACATTTACATAATGAGCTCCCCAAATCCCCCTCATCCTGCATCATATAGATTAATCTTGCCTCTTGCATCCTTCATATAGCTTCATCCTACATCCTGCATCTCACATCATATTACATTCATGCATATTTACCCTTGGAAGGACGTTTGGTTATCCCCCCAATTCATCTTTCTTCATCCTTTCCTTTCCTCTCGGTGTTCTTTTCGAGAAAATTCCATGAAGTTTCCTCTTTGCATTATTTTCTCGAGGGGGCACAACCCCTTATCTTCTAATTCTAGCTTGGGGCATCTTATTTTCTTGTCTTTGATGCCACACCACTTGTGGCATCACATCAAAGAGGGGAAAAATGTAGACACCTAAAAATCTATTTATCAATTTAAAATATTTTAGTGACAAAAGTCTCGATGACATCATCATTTATTAATTAATTAATTATTTCATTTTTATTGTCATTATCCCTTCTCCTATTTTAATTAAAGACATTTAATTAAAGAACCCCTCCTAAAAACATTTAAATCTAATTTGAATGATATTTCCTCCAATTATTAATTATTTGATAAATTATGTCCCAAAAACCTTTAAATAAATTAAATATTTATTTAATTCCCAAAAACCCTAGAATCTTCTAGAAAACCCTAAACCTATCCTCACTTTCCTAATCACTCCCTAAACCTTCTTAAGAGGTGTTTCCTAACCCTCTTAGCCTAAACCCTCATCCTTTGACTTTTGGTCAACCCCCCTCATTAATGAGCCTTACATGCTCATTAATGGCCTCTTACACCCTCATTAATGGCTCTTACAACCTCTTAATGAGAACCCATGTCTCTTCTTCCATCTTGGTCCCCTAGCACACTTCCCTAGTGTTTCTCACACATGTGTGAGCAACCCTTAACCCTCATCCCCTTGACCATACCTCTAACCATACCCCTAACTCTACCCCTAATCCTGACTCTGACCCTAACCACCCTTCCTAACCCAAGCCCTTATTCAAATCCTATAAATACTCCTCCTTCCAAGAGCTATTCACCAATTCACATATTTCATATTAAGCATTGTTATCATGCTCATTTTCATCTAGACTTAGCATAATTTCTAGCATTGTTAGATTTACTTCTATTTTCATGCTTTAATAACTCATTCTAGCATAGCTTAATGGAATAACTTAGTTCATTTTCAAGATTTGAATATCATTTCTGCATCATATCACACTCATATTTTGGCTAAAATCAACCTTGCATAATATTCATTAAGCTCAAATCTGTATCTTGCTTCATTTGAACCCTTGCGACTCTAGGGGCAAAACAAGTTCACCATACCTGGTTTTGTGTCATTATGGGGTATCCTTGGTTCCTAAATGATCCTAATCCTTCCTAAACAGCATTGGGGACATGCTCATTGTGTTTTGAGAGCACACCCACATCCCTATTATAAGAGCAAATCAAACGGTGACATGGTGCTCCCGTTTTAGCTCAATTTGAGGTGGCTTGTGAATATTTTTCTATATATGCTTGGTATATGCTACTTTTAACTAATGTTTGACTATCTACACATGTTTTGAATAGGTTTGGTTCACATCGATTACAATACCACTATTAGGAGGCTTTTTTGACCAAAGATGAAGATTACTCCCATAAAAGCATCCATACATGCAAGAAAATCCACCTTATCTACCTTCCATATGAAATAAGCTACAAGGAAGTCAATGAGACTGATAAATTCTGCAACTATGATGGATGATAACACTACCACAAGTGTATAGTAGAAGAGTAGAGTTAGAAGAAAAAGAATCACCATGATGTTATATCCATTACAATATTTGATACTGCACTTTTGCATCCAACATTGAAATTCACATAGACTACTAGAATGTTAAATCGAGCTAATAGATGGATAGAGTCCAAATCAAAGTTTAATTTCCACAAACCAAAAGTAAATTTCTCCATCTAATCAAATTAGCATATGGAGGAATAATTAGTAAACATAATTCACTTCTAGAGGTCCATCTTTCTTCATTCAAGGTTCATTTTAGCAATGGGGTTAATGCTTATGTAGAATAGTGTGGTTTCTAAAAAGTAATATCAATCCACATATGGAAAAAGGAAAAAATAACAGAAATAAAAGTATGGTCACTAGTATATAGCAAGGACCATCTAATATCATTGGATCCCCACTAATATCAAAGATTAAATAGAAAGGATCATACATGTTCAAAATTGTTATAAGAATCATGCTACAAAGAATAATGCATGATAGAAATAACTACTAGAAGAATCTTTCATATCCATGTACCCATGGCTTGAAAATCATAACCCAAAGGGAAACTTCATGAAAAACACAATTAACCTCACATTTCTTAGTAGTTTCTCCTCAATATTTCATAGTTCTTGACAAAAAAATTCTATTGATTTTTACAGACGAGTAGAGATAAATATCACTACAATATTTAGTATAATAGGTCAAGAGCAAAAGGCTCTCAAAAGTTATGTTTGATAAGCTAATCACCAAGCCTCTCCACAATCACATTGCATTTACCCAAAGTTACAGGGTCTTCATAAATATCGAAGGTCATGCACACTTGGTTTTCTTGATGGTCACTCCTCCATCTCCCTACAAGTTGTGAAAATTGATGAATCAAATCATAGCTTAAAATTCAATGAGAGAGAAAATGGGAAAGACATGAAAGGGAACACATGCATCTTCATATTGTATGGATACCAAAATGTCAAGATAAACATATGTTTCAAGTCACAAATACCTTCCAGGATTAAATTAATAGTAGCCTACAGTGTTACTCGAGGACACCTTTCTGACATAATTTGACCCATCCCAGTAACGAGGACATCTTGGAAACTCGTAAACCCATCCCTTGGCTGTCCCATAAAATTAGTTTAAATAATATTTGAGTTTTGATAAAAATTTTGACTTCCACTCTCATGAAAACTCTCAATTTAAATTAAATGTTATATGTTGAGGTTCTTTAATGTATATAAGCATGCTTTATCCATGTTTTCATATGAATATTTAAAATTCTCCTATTTTTTTATATGGTCATCCCTATTGTCGTCCCTTGCCGTCTCCTGGTCTGGAAAAAAATCTGTCCTTGAAACCCGTTTCCCCGTCCCCTCGTCCCCCGTTCCAAAAACCCAGGATAACATAGGTATCCTATTGATTTTCTACTCATTATTATCTAATCCCATGAAAACCCATTTATGTTTGGCCAAATTTGATATCTCAAGAGACATGCAAGACAAAGGCAATTATGAAATAAAAACAATCACAATCTCACAAAACTATATAAACTACTTGTTAGCATTAAAAGTAATATTCTAGTTATTGTAATTCATTCCTGACAGCTATACATAGGATTTTTGGTCCAAAGTGGTTAGTAGTTTGAGTTCTGATGGTTCTTATATATTTGGAATCTTTCAGATTCACCTCATGCAAATTTTGCTTCTAAGGTTAGTTTCAAAGTGACATATTTATGGAGCCTTCTGAATTCATCTGAATGTAAAATTTTCTCTCCATATTTGTTTATGTTACCATAGAATCTCTCTATCTTCATCAAAATATCAAAAGCTAATATTTCTTCCCAAGAAAACTAGCTTATACCCCAAAGGGATTGGATATAATACCTACGAAGCAAACTTCACCAATTCGATGTTGTAAGTGCATTTCTACAAGTTGCAAACCTGTATTATTGATGCATATAAAATACAATATTTCCTCAAGAGAATGCATTGGATAGTGATCTCTCTTCTCCCTTTCCTTACGAGTAGAGAATACATGCTAGTTACATGTTTTGTCGGTAACGAGAGGGTTCGCATGCCAATTTAGTAGTCACTCAGGGATACACATCTTTTATACCCTTAAAACAACCGTAACAAAGAAAAGTGCTCCCGACTCACCACTTTGGACATTTGAAACCAGATCATGGTCAGGGAATTGCCAATCTTACCATTTGGATGTCCATTAGATTTTGTATGTTATTCTCTCAGTCAATCTACACCAAAGTTTTTTCCATATGAGCCAGCACTCAATCAATGTGGTATGCAGAGGTGAGACCCTTGGGCTCTATTCTAAGATGGGTGTGCTAACATAACAATTTGACAGTGTTACATTTATTGATATCAAAGGCTTACAAATGCAAACATCCTCCTTATCATCTCACACTATATAGTCAGCCATCACAAAACAAAAAGCATTTGGAATACATTGCATTGCCATGAATCAAATAAGGATATGGAATTCTGAATCACACTTGTTCCTATATTATTTTAGGACAATTACATGATTCGGAGACTAACATTGTTCAAATTGACTGTGACATATACAAAAAGATTGATTTTCTAAACAGTGATACTGGAAAAAATAGGTTACATGTCCATCATCTAAAATAACATTGCTTAACAAAACATTACAAAACTAAAACCTTGTGAGAAAACTATACACATTATATCAGACAATGTTAATGTCCAAACATCGTCCGCTTTACAAGCTCTATGCTCTTTCACCACGAATCCTTCTAGCGAGCTAAATATGTTGGGGTTGATCGTGATTCGTTCCGCCTACATGGAATAAGTTGGTTTCCTCAGAGAAGCCCAGCAGATATGCCTCTTACAACGCTTGAACAACATGACTATGGAACCTCAAAGCAGTCTACCTTAGCATAGGCCGATTATCATAGCATAAACAAATTATCTTAACATCAGCAAGTGAAGAGGCACTTGTAGATGTTTATCAGTTGATTACATTATAATATAATTTTGTTTTTGGATTTGATTGTGTGTTTTTAGCATTAACATTTTAGATCACGGAGTGTGGTCCATCATCAGAATGAGAGAGTGCAAGAATCGAAAAGTATATAGAATTGAATAATTAGAAATAACATAATGAAAAATTAACTAATATAATGAAACGGACAAGACCATAGATTAAAGGTTTCTCACACAGTTTTCAGAGAGCAAATTAATTGGAAAAAAGACACATGAAAACATTAGTCTCCTGCCTTAACGACAGGGACTAATAATTTATGTTCTCTTGAACATTGGAGAACCAATCTTAAATGATGAGAATTTTTATTTATATTTATCCTTGGAGTATTTCTTAATTCATCATGATGGACATAATATTTTGTACTTGTAAGTATAAATTTGCATAAGTCTTTTTCTAAGAATGAAAATGTATTAATGTGTTTATACTAAGTATACATATAGTTGATATGAAAATTAGAAACTATGTATTCTAATCTTCAATAAAAATTGAAATGAATTATGAAAAGCATTATTCAAATAATTCTTTTTTATGTTTTTATTTTCATGAAAAATGTTGTTCAATATGTTTGTATTGCTTCTATTGGAATGTTGTACTCTTATATACTTACAGTTTAAAAAAGTTATAGGTTTTGGTTAAAGGTTTATAATACAAAAATGTTGTTCAATATTTTTATATTGATTCTTTTGTGCTTCCTCTTGCTTCTGCCCCTATTAATAAGTTATAGAAAAATGCCTTGCCTTCATGATGCCAAGATCATGTTCTGATAACTCTTGTAATGAAATAACATGCACAAGATATATAATAGAAAATATGTTGTAAATATTTGATAATAATATGCAACTTCTAGTTAAGAACCTCCAATAGTCTTCAAGACCAACTCATTACTCAACATGATAAAAATAACTAGCCTATACGAAATATATATATATATATATATATAATTTTGTGTGGAATGGATCAAATAGGGTTTTCCATGTATATCAACTGTCAGGTACTCATTGTTGATCAATGTTTGCCCGAGTGGTTTCTTTGAGGGAGCTTCCAGTCTCTGCGCCAAAGTGACCCTTTGTCACATTTTCTATTTGTCCTCATAGCTGACGCTCTCAGCCACTTAATTACAAAGGTCGTTAATGAGGGTAAGTGAAGTAGTATTAAAATTGTGGATTATCCTTTTTCGCTTAAGTTTTCTTTGTTGATGACACTTTGCTCATGGGAAAAGCCACCACGGAAGAGGCCTGGGCTATTAAGAAATTTTTGGATGAATATTCTCTGACATCTGGTCAAGTGATCGATGGACAAAAGTCAAGAATATACTTCTTTAATACCAGTTGCGCCATTCAAAGAAGAATTTCTGGCATTCTAAATTTTCAAATTGAAAAGATTCATGCAACTTATCTCGGTATTCAACTATTCTGTGGCTCAACGAGGGACAACCTGTGGAAATATACGTTGGAGAAGTGCGAAAGGAAGGTATCATGCTGGAAAGGAAGATGGATATCAATGGCCGGAAGGATTACCATGTTAAAGGCCGTTATCTCTGCAATCCCGGTTTATATGTTATCCTGTATGGAAATAACAAACAATATGGCCAAAGAAGTTGAATGCCCATCAACGAAGGTTTCTCTAGGAAGGTGCAAATGACAATCATAGGATTCCTTTGGTGGCATGGGAGAAAGTGACGAAAAGCAAGAAGGCAGGAGGCCTGGTCATCTGTTACATCCTCCATTAGAATAAAGTTCTTGGAGCCAAACTTGTATGGTGTATGTTTAAACACCCGAATGCTTTATGGTGAAAAATTTTACAATCTAAATACTTGGACTGTGTTGATAACTCTAGAATCTTGACAATGTCAAATTTTCCAGAGGCTCCTCAATATGGAATTTTATGTGTAAATGTGGACAACTAATAACAGACCACCTCTCTTGGAAGGTGGGGAATGGTGCCCATGCTCAATTTTGGAATGACTCATGGAAAAACTACGAGGCTATGTCTTCAATTGATGGTCTTCAAGATGTCCAAATATTAACAGAGGGGTTGTATGGCCCTTTTGTGCACGATTTTATGGAACTGGCAAACTCGGACTCTGGTCTGACCTTTAGGTGGAAACATTTTGACATGCTGCATAAAAACATTCGAAACAGGTTAATGATGGAAATGGAGAAGAGGTAAATAATGGTAAGTAATAATTCATATGAAATCATTTAGTGTGTTGCTAAATTGGGCAAGTATTCTGCTAAGATGGGATATATGGTATGGAAAATTGTAATTGGAGAACTAAATTGGTCTGGAATAAGAATATATTGCCCAAGGATGAAGCATTTGTGTGGTTGGTAATGAAGAAAGGAATCCTCGCGGGTGACAGATTGATGAAGGCGACTCTATGCTATTCATCAAGCACGATTAAGAATTAGAAATTCGATCCACGGATCAGGGCTATACGAGTAGATTTTTGTGATTTGGACTACATGCTCTCGCACGTATATCGGGAGGCCAACCAAGTTGTAGATTTTCTGTCTAAGGCAGCACTCGACATGACGAACAGTCAGATTACATCCAGTTCAAAGGCATGTTGTGATTTAGAAGATATCTTGAGAAGTGACATCGTCTCTTAAATAGTGTGATGGGGATCAGTCAATAGGTTGCTTTGATCCTGATCAAGAACGAATGCCTATGATGGGGCCACTTGTTTCTCTATTGCATAGATTATGTAATTGGTTTTCTATGATTAATGGAAATGGGTTCTACCACTTTGGTAGCAATTTGTCATTCATATATATATATATGTCGTATTATGCTTTGGAAAAAAGCTAGGTCAATTTAGATACTTAAATATGACTCTTATGACAATCTAAATACATATATGATTATAATAATTAAATAACTTATTTAGTAATTAAGATAGACACATGCAAACTACTCATAACCCAATACACACTATAAGATTAGGACATAACATCCTACAATCTATATTTTTCTTTTGTTTGATTATTTTGAAGTTATCAAGTTAATGACATAAATTATTATTATTATTATTATTATTAGGTACCTATGGTCTGATGATAAAGGCAAAATAAATGTTTTGTAATGAAGTTGCACTGGTGTTACTTAGATAAATACTAAGGTGAACTAGGCCTCAAACTTATAGCTAGAAGGAATTTCATTACTAGTTAAATGGGTTCTTAGGTCTTTCTTTTGCAATGAGCCACAGAAGATAGTTGTAAGAAACAATATTCATATATAAATGCTAAGGTGAACTGGGTCTCAAACTTATAGCTACAAGGAATTTCATTACTAGTTAAATGGGTTCTTAGGTCTTTCTTTGGCAATGAGCCATGGAAGATAGTTGTAAGAAACAATATTCATATGGTTTTTCTTAAGAAAGCCATGACTTCGAAGGGTCTCCTTCCTCATGACATTATTTTTGATAAATTTTCTAATGCAATGGTTTGTTACCCACACAAACCTACCACAACTAGCGCTCCAAATACACATACAATTCTAAAACATATAATAGAAAATATGTTAAAATAGATGATAAAAAAATTGATACACAACTTTCGAAGTCTTTTATTGAAACTCATAGTAAATTTTCTTTACAAAATGGAGAGCCTCTTGGCTTCACAGTACAACTTTCCTTAGACCTACAACATGGTGTAATGGAATCCAATCCAAAAAACTCTACACAAATTCTCCTAAAGACTTGAAAGAATTCCTCTCTTCCCCCAAAACCAAAAACTTTCCCTACAAAGTCCTCCCAAAACAAAACTTCCCTCCTAAAATCTTATGTAACCTACACCCAAAAATGTTGTGCACCACCTCCTGAAGGCATTGTTAGGATTAACAAGGCAGAAATAACAATTATGTGCAAATATAACTAATATCAGAAAATAATAAACCACACAGAATAGAACACAAGACACACAGATTTAACGTGGTTCACCCAATCCCTGGGCTACGTCCACCAACAGCGAGTCCAATATTATTATTATCCAGTGATTACAACCTGATTACAATCCGTAATCCCTTACAGCCCAATTCTACCGCAAGTACTAAAATCATACGTCATAAAAATCCCTAACCCTAAGCCATATTATACAATATTTTCCCACTTTAGGGTTAGAATGAGTTATAAGTAGTCAGCCCAAATGGCCGAAAAAGTAGTCAGCCTCAAAAAAAATTTCCTCGGGGGCTACGCCCCCGAACCCCTGCTCTTGGGGGCTGCCGCCCCCAAACCCCTGCTCGAGGCCCGGCCCGGCCCCGAACCCCAGCGAGGTCGGGAGGAAAAATGTACAGTACTTTCCTGATTAGTCACCACAAGCTAACAATCTCCCACTTGGTGACTGATCAGTATCCACACTATACTAAAAAACCTCCCACTTGGAGACTGATCCTGTAGCAATACCGCTACCCACATGAGGCTCCCACTGGATTGAACCACCTTGGACTCAGCTGTTCCTTTATTTTGTTCAGTCTAGAAGACCAACTGAAGCTGAACATGAGTTCAACTTCTCCCTTGTTACTACCTTTGTAAACATATCTGCTGGATTATCATCAGTATGAATCTTTTCCAGCCTTAACTGTCCATCATCCAAAACTGATCGAATGAAATGGTACCGCAACTGTATGTCTTTTGTCTTTGAGTGCAAAGCAGAATTCTTTGCAAGATGAATGGCACTTTGGCTATCTGTATGTAGAAAATTATCCTTTTGTGGATGTCCCAATTCTTCCATGAAGAATTGAAGCCATATCATCTCCTTGGCTGCCTCTGTAGCAGCAACATACTCTGCCTCTGTAGTGGATAAAGCAACCACCTTTTGTAGTCTAGAAATCCAACTCACTGCTGTCCCACCAACAGTAAATATATAACCTGTAGTACTCTGCCTGCTATCTATATCTCCTGCCAAATCTAAGTTAACATAGCCTTGTACAGTAGTAGTAGAACCCCCAAAGTGTAAACACTTACTGGATGTGCCTCTCAAATATCTGAGAATCCATTTGACTGCATTCCAATGCTCAATACCAGGGTTACTCATATAACGGCTAACGACTCCCACTGCATGTGCAATATCTGGCCTAGTACATACCATAGCATACATTAAGCTCCCTACAGCTGAAGCATAAGGTACCTTAGACATTTTAGTCTCTTCTTCTGGTGTCTTGGGACACATATCCTTAGTCAATTTCAAATGACCAGGCAAAGGTGTGCTGACAGCTTTGGCATTTTCCATAGAGAAACGTTGCAACACCTTCTCAATATAATCAGCCTGAGATAGAGACAATTTCCTATTTTTCCTATCTCTACAAATTTTCATACCAAGGATTTGTTTTGCTGCCCCCAAATCCTTCATAGCAAAAGATTTTGCTAACTGTTGTTTCAACCCCTTAATGTGATCCATGTTAGACCCAGCTACAAGCATATCATCAACATATAAACATAAAATAATGTAGCTATCATCATCCAACCTCTTAAAATAAACACAATGGTCAGAATGACACCGACTATATCCATGCCCATTCATAAAAGTGTCAAATTTAATATACCATTGCCGAGGTGCTTGCTTCAAGCCATATAAACTTTTCTGCAATCTGCACACCAAATTCTCCTTACCCTTGACCTCAAATCCTTGTGGCTGAACCATATATATTTTTTCATCCAAATCACCATGAAGAAAGGCTATTTTAACATCAAGCTGCTCTAAATGCAAATCTTCAGTAGCCACAATACTTAAAACAGTACGAATAGAAGTCATTTTAACAACTGGAGAAAATATCTCATCAAAATCAATACCATGTTTCTGTGCAAATCCTTTTACGACTAATCTGACTTTAAATCTTTTCGTACCTCCATCCTCTTCTTTGATCTTGTAAACCCATTTATTCTATAAAGCCCTTTTACCTGCAGGTAACTTACATAAATCCCATGTCTGATTTTTCAGCAAAGAGTCCATTTCATCTGTCATTGCAGACTCCCACTGAAGCTTTGTATCCACCTGCACAACTTCATTATAACATTCAGGTTCACCAGCATCTGTTAATAGAATAGAATACAAGGATGGAGAAAATCTTTCTGGAGGTCTACTTAGCCTTGTTGACCGTCTAACACTCACTGGGGTGTGTGGTATTTGTTGTTGCTGTTGTTGCGGAGCATAAGGAACTACTGGAACATGAACTTGTGGAGTATCATCCAGTACTACATAGTCATTTTCTTTCTTCTCATGCTACAGCAACAGATCTTTGTACAATACTTTCTCATTGAATATGACATCCCTGCTTCTTACAATTTTATGATTTTCAAAATCCCAAAGCCTATAACCAAATTCATCAATGCCATACCCAACAAATACACATTTCTTTGACTTAGCTTCTAGCTTGGTTCTATTTTCAAAATCTATAAGTGCAAAAGCTTCACAACCAAAGGTTTTGAGAAAAGAATAACTCACCTTCTTACCACTCCATGCTTCCTCTGGAATACCATAGTCCAAAGGAGTAGAGGGGCCTCTATTGATTAAATAAACAGCAGTGTTCACTGCCTCTGCCCACATATTTTTGGGCAGCCTAGCATGCAACCTCATACTCCTTGCACGCTCTATTATTGTCTTGTTCATGCGTTCAGCCACTCCATTTTCTTGTGGAGTCCTTGGTATAGTTTTTTGCCTACGAATACCATTAGAGGAACAATATTCTTCAAATTCTGTGCTGCAATACTCACCACCATTATCAGATCTGAGACATTTTAACTTTTTACCAGTCTCATTCTCAACCAAGCATTTCCATTTCTTAAAAGTTTGAAATACATCAGATTTTTGTCTAAGGAAATAAATCCATACTTTTCTTGTTGCATCATCTATAAATGTAACATAATACAGAGAGCCACCAAGGGAAGATACCTGAGCTGGTCCCCATACATCTGTATGCACAAGCTCTAATCTCTCATTTTTCTTTTCCTTCCCACTCTTCACAAAACTAACTCTCTTTTGTTTTCCATAAACACAACTTTCACAGAAATCCATATTGACACATTTCAGACCAGGTAAAACTTTCTTTGAATGAAGTAATTTCATACCTTTTTCACTCATGTGCCCGAGTCTGTTGTGCCACAGTGCTGTGTCAGAATCTACAGCAATAGTTTGATGTTCTTCCTGCTCAACTGCAGCCACTGTTCCTGAACATTCATTATCTTCTGAAACAATTAAAGTAGAAGGAACAGTATGACCTGTACAAAGATATAAGGTGCCTACTTTCACACCTTTTGCTACTACTAAGGAACCTTTTGAAACCTTCCAATTTTTATCATTAAAAGTAACTGTGCAACCCTCATCACCCAGTTGCCCTGCTGAAATTAAATTCCTACTCAGCCTTGGAACATGTCTTACCTCTTGTAGTAGCCAATGATTCCCATTCTGCAACTTAATCTTAATTTTTCCCTTTCCAACAATCTGACAGGGTTCATTATCTCCCAAATAAACTAGCCCAAAATCCCCTTGGACATAATCAACAAAATAACTTCTATGGGGTGTAGCATGAAATGAAGCCCCAGAATCTAAAACCCATGAATCATCAATACTTTCTAAGGACAAGAGCAAAGCATCCTCCTCAGATTTGTTACTTACCACATTTGCCTCCTTGTTTCCATCATTTTTGTCTCCTTGATCTTTCTTCCGAGACCAACAATCTTTCTTCTTATGACCTGGTTTTCCACAGTACCAGCAATCATTTGGCCCTTTAGATTCGGACCTCTTTCCCTTTGATTTTCCTCTTGATTTCCCATGATTTCCAGAGTTGTTTCCTCTATCTCTTGTTCTGCCTCTGCTTTCTATGTTCAATACACTACCCGATGTGGATGCCCCTGAGCTTTTCCTACGAATTTCCTCACTCAATATAACACCAATAACATCATCATACTTTAGGGTATTAGAACCAGAAACAGAATTACTAACAGCCATTACCAAGCCATTCCAACTTTCTGGCAAAGAACACAAAATCAAGACAGCCCTAACCTCTTCATCAAAAGTAATTTTAACTGAGGTTAATTGACTTGTAACTGTATTAAACTCATTCAAATGATCAGTAACTGATCCACCTTCTACCATTTTCATATTAAATAAACGCTTCATAAGAAATACCTTGTTTGAAGCTGAAGGCTTTTCATACAACTTCGCTAGGGTTTCCATCAGATCTTTAGCTGTCTTTGCTTCAGTAATATTGAATGCCACCGATTGTGCTAGGCATAGACGAATACTCCCTAGTGCCTTCCTATCCAAAATATCCCAATCCTCCTGAGACATTGATTGCTCTTTCTTGGCTACTCCCTCTAATGGCCGCCATAGATCCTTCTGATAGAGATAATCCTCCATTTGCATCTTCCATAACTGGAAGTTCTGCCCATTAAACTTATCAACCTTCAGCCTACCCTCGTCTGCCATTTCTCCCACTTAATCGAGAGACTCTCCCACTAACTCGTGAGACCTGCTTCAGAGAATAGATGAAAGAACGAATGAAATAACCTCACTCTGATAGGCATTGTTAGGATTAACAAGGCAGAAATAACAATTATGTGCAAATATAACTAATATCAGAAAATAATAAACCACACATAATAGAACACAAGACACACAGATTTAACGTGGTTCACCCAATCCCTGGGCTACGTCCACCAACAGCGAGTCCAATATTATTATTATCCAGTGATTACAACCTGATTACAATCCGTAATCCCTTACAGCCCAATTCTGCCGCAAGTACTAAAATCATACGTCATAAAAATCCCTAACCCTAAGCCATATTATACAATATTTTCCCACTTTAGGGTTAGAATGAGTTATAAGTAGTTGGCCCAAATGGCCGAAAAAGTAGTCGGCCTCAAAAAAAATTTCCTTGGGGGCTGCGCCCCCGAACCCCTGCTCTTGGGGGCTGCCACCCCCAAACCCCCGCTCGGGGCTCGGCCCGGCCCCGAACCCCGGCGAGGTCGGGAGGAAAAATGTACAGTACTTTCCTGATTAGTCACCACAAGCTAACAGGCATGTTGAAATAAAATCATTAATAACCCCTCCCCTCTCCCATACATAATCGACTAAAACATCACAAAATTGTTAAACTTAGAATATTCCTCCAACACGGTAACTAAATTCCTAATGCTCTAGGGAAAGGAAACTTGAATTTCAAATTTTTTTTCCTTATTACGTGGATGCCTTGCATTATTTTCTATCCCTTCTTGTGGCTCTAGTGTTTTCAAGAGTATACCAAAAGTTTAGGAAAATGTCAGTCATTGGATTAGAGGTTGTAATTCATTTAATGTTGAAGAAGATAAGATAAATAATTTTAAATCAATTTGGTGGAACCTCGAATGGAGGGATAGACCTCACTCTTTGTTTTAGGGGTGCTCTACTAAGACCTTAGACAATAAATGATTCAAATATTTTGGTAACATTATCAATGATGATTCTTTAAAAATTTGACTCTCCCTATGTTTTGAGGATATTGTCTAATTCTCAAATGAGTACATATTTTCTCCTTAGGAAGGCTTGTAATGATATAAAGTTTCTTATATAGCTTGCGAGTAATGCAATTGAATTCGTTGAACACCTTTGGCTACTGGGGGAAATAAGCATGCATAAAAACTTAACTTATTCTATCATAAACCTTTAACACTTAACTTTAATCCAACTAATCATCAATTAAAGATATTGAAATGAACACATATACACATGAACATCATATTTATGTGGAAAAACTAACATGGAAATAACCATGCAGTGAGAAGCTACTCACTATATGAATAATTGATTACGATATTTATTTCAGGCTCACAATTAAGGAATTGCAAGCTAAGGCGAAGTGCCTTAGGACAAGATACAAATTTGGAAAAATTTTCAAAAGAGAGCAAAATCTTCTAGTAGGCATAGGGAAATTATGAAATGGAAAGATATAGGATCTCCTTATCAAACACTCCAATAACTCCATCAAATTAACATTCTTTTTCCTATAGTCTTTTGCAATCGCATTACTTTTCCCTTACATTAAATCCACATATACTTTAAATCCATTCCATACCAAAACCATGCTTTTGCACACTTATATATACAAGCTTGATCATCAAAAACTCAACATGGTCAACCACATAAAAAAAAAAAATAATGTTTGCACAATGTAAACCACCATGAACATATATATTTAATGGTATCCACCTTGGGAGATAAAGGGGACCCAAATACATCATAACACATCATCTATAAATGATTTCATCAAATTTCAACCATTGCAACCACCTCTAAGGTCAAATCGGCCAAGTGAAACATGTAGAAAAACATTAAATCACATTAGTAGGTCCAAAATTATTCTGCAATGTGTACATGACACCATTAAAAGAACCATATATCACAATAAGACCTACTTCAATATGTTAACTCTTCCTCCAATTCATATATGAACCAATAATTCCTAAATCAATTCATCATAATTAGTTGAGTCAGCAAGAGACCAACACTCACAACCATGTTGCACTCAGAACAACATAACTTCACTTGTGGACCAAACCAATATATGATATATGAAATGGAACACTGCATAAATATTAGAAACATATCCAAAAAGTGACACAACATTTAATTCCAATGTAAAGCAATGCAAAGAATTCTCCAAACTCAAGTCCTTTCTATTCTTGATCACTAACCTTACTATCAACAAACAAAAAAAAATAACTTCTACCTATGAACTTTTCTAGACCTTAAAATAGGATAGTGCAACATTCAAAGACCATGCATCACAACAAAAAAAACTACAAGCCACCAAAATTTTATGTGAAGGAATGTAGAGAATTCCATAAGGACATAAAATACTCTTTGTTGTACACATTTTATCTTCCCATAATTCCATCTTCCAAATACACATCATACTAACTTGTTATCACTACTAGAGTTTAAAACAACATGTGAACATACAAAATAGTTCTTTAAATACTCTTTCCTACATATTATCCATCAAATAATATTTCCTAATATCAAATACTCTTTAGTGGATATCTCAACAATCCATACACCAGTCAACACAACTCTCCATCAGATAGAATACAAAACATTACTCTCATGCTTCTCTTCATCAGGTGCACTACTGCAACAAGGAACATAATTCTCACACTTCTCTTTATCATGTACACTAATGCAATAGTTTGACATTAATTTACACAATATGTTGGCATTAATGGTAACATTGAATACATAATACTAACAATCTCCCCCTTTTTTAATTGATGGCAATAAGTTAATGATAAAGTAAAACCTAATGACCTATTATTTGCACTCTTCTGTATTATCTGTACTTATCTCCTCCTTGAAATAAAGTACAAAGGATGCAAAGACTAGTAGATATTTTGATGAAATCCTTTCAAGGACATGTCTTCTCTATACTTCTTTCTCATATTCTATATCACCCTCTCTTTCAGACACAACACTTTCAAGAACACTTCTCCCTCTATTAGGAAGGTCTTGCCTCTAGAACACTTTCTCGGAATTAGGAAGCCACAAATTTTATTTCTCCCCTTGAGAGAAGCAATTGCATCATTCCAAGAGACACAAGATAGGCAATATATCTCCCCCTAGAAAGATGCACCTCTCTTATGCATCTAGTTTGAAAAAGGAGGGGCAATAACCCCTAACTTATGTTGAAGATACTCAAAAGTATCCCTTGCCAATTCCTTAGTGAAAATATCTATGATTTGTTTCTTAGTAGGCACATATTTCAAATTTACTTCCTTTTCAACAACTTTCTCTCTTAAGAAGTGATGCCAGATAGAAACGTGCTTAGTATTTGAATGCATGTATGGGTTTTTTTGAAATATTAGTAGCACTTGTACTATCACACATCATTGGAATAACTTCATCATAAACTATCTTCATATCCCTAAGAGTATTCTTCATCCAAATTATCTAAGTACAACAAGATTTTATTCCAATATATTATGCCTTTGTAGTGTATAATGAAACTGAATCCTATATTTTGCTTGTCCAAGAGACCAATATATCTCCTAAGAAAAATATACCATTTCTTGTAATTCTTCTATCATTAGAAAATTTGAACCAATCAACACCAATAAATACTTTCAAAGATAAATCATTATCTCTTTTGTACCATAATCCTAAGTTCAGAGTCTCTTTCAAATATTTGAATTCATAAGACAAATTAGGATTAGCTTGATATCTAAAAGACAAAAAAAACTACATGCATAATGTTTGGTCTTGAAGTGGTCAAATACTATAGCCCTCTTATCATATATTTGTAAATATTTTAATCAACTCCTAAAGATTTAGATCATCTTTCCTTGAGTGGAAATCAGTGGCCATCTCGGTTGCAATTGGCTTCTATAACATTTGTTTGATATGCATGGTCTAAGAAATAAAAATCACATTTTCCTTTTGAATCACTTGAAGGAAAAGAAATAATGACAACTCGGTAATCGTATACATTTTAAATTCAATCTACATATCTTCAAAAAACTTCTTGAAAATGTTTTCATCATCCCCAAATAAAATATCATCAACATATACAATAATGATTAACGACTTATCATCTTCAATGTCAAAGCAATGATTTATATCTATAGTACCTTTCATTAAACTTTGTTGCACCATATACTTGTCCAATCTAGCATACCAATATCTAGGAGCTTTCTTGAGCCCACAAAGATCCTTCTCAAGTTTTCAAGCCATACCAAGATCTTTTGATAGCTTGAAACCATCTAGATTCTCAATGTAGACTTCCTCTTCTAATTCTTCATTCAGAAATGTAGACTTAACATCCATCTAATATATTTGAAATCCTTGTAAGTAGAAAATCAAGAAAAATTATTATAGCTTCCATTCTAGCTACTAGAATAAAAGTAACCTCGAAATCTATACTTTTAACTTTAGTATATCCTTTACATACCAGTCTTTCCTTGTTTCTAGTGACTTGTCCATCTTCGTTCAATTTGTTCTAAAACACCCTCTTAGTTTCAATCATATTTTTTATCACCAATATGGGTACCATCTCCCATGTCTTATTCTTCTCTATTTGATCTAGTTCTTCATTCATATCTTTTATCCAACTTTCATCCTTTCTCACTTTTACATAAGTTTTTGGTTCCACCTTATCTATAGAAATCAATAGTTTGTTTGTTCACTTGCCTTGACAAGTCTTCTCCTTGTCTAGATTTATTTGTCTCTGTCTCTAATGATATCATCTTTAGAATGATGTCTCTATACATACTTAGTAGGTGCCTTAATTTCTTGTTCAAATTCCTTTTCTTCTTCTTATGATCATTCCCCATCTTTCAAAGAACTTTTTCCTTATGTAGGGGTAACATGGACTTCCTCTAACTTAGTTTCAAGTTTAAGAGTAGTATGAATATATTCTTCATTTACTTGGATGTTTACACTTTCCATAACCTTCTTTAGCCTCATACCAAGAAGAATTTCTTGTAATAGAATATCGCAAAAAGATTCCCTCGTCACATCTTGCATCAAATTTTTTGTGTTCTTCTTCATCTCTTCTAATATAGTATTTGCTTTCAAAGAACCTCAAATATTTGATAGTAAGTGCCCTTCCAAACATAACTCATAAGGTGCTTGTGTATGTTTTACTCTAATCTATACCTTATTAAGAAGATAAACAGTAGTATATATAATATCTCTTTAATATATACATTAGATAGGTTAGCGTCCTTTAGCATAGTTCTGGTCATTTCCATAAGTGTTCTATTTTTTTTTCAACTACTCCATTATCAAGCATTTGGTTCTTGTATTCATCTAATTCTCAACCAAATTCTTGAAAATTTTAAACCTATCCAATGCTTCTAATTTTTCTCTTAAAAATGTAATCCAAGTCATCCTAGAATAATCATCATTAAGTAACATAAATTAACTTTCACCATTCAATCCTTGTGTCCTTATGGGTTCACATACGTCTATATGTATAAGATCTAATGGTATTTTGGTTGAATACTCCTTGCTTTTGTACTTGTTTTTGGCCTTCTTTCTCATATGACATTCTCTGCACCTACTGTTAGCAAGCTTGATAATTTTGGGATGATATCTTACAATGTTAACAATGTTGATCTTCATCATATTATCAAATTTAATATATCCCAATCCTTCTTTTCCATAATTGACACTTATTTCTCTAAGCCTTGGAGTAACTTCCTCTAATATTTTTGTAAAGATAGTAAACATTTCCATTTATTTTGCCTTCAGAAATTTCTCTTTTAAAACCCTATTTAATTCTACATTTAGATCCATAAAGCAGACTTCAAATTCCTTACTTCACAACTAACTTACACTCAATAGATTTTGTCTGGATCCTTTAAGATTATAGACATCACTAGCTTCATTTTTTCTATCAATAGATTTGGTTCCCGTACTACATATAGGTGTAGATCATTCACGAACAAATGTGACTATTCCTCCATCATAATTTTTCCTCTTAATAAAATTTCTTCTATCTCTTGTCATGTGATTTGAAGATCTGGAATCAATGATCTAAGGTCTAGAGTCTTCTCTAGCATGTAGAGCAGTCCTTACAAGTTCTTCTATAGCATTTTGAGTTTCAAATATCTTACTATCTTCCTCCTTAATGGCTAATAGTAACACTTAAACATTTGAATAATTTCCATCTTCATCCTTCGATGAATGAGTCTCCATTGAACAAAAACTATCTTTTCCATTATATTTGTTATATGTCATTTTATTTATGTTAAACCATCTATATCTTTCATTTTCCTCATCAAAAATCTTATAATCCTCCTTAAAGGGATATTTAGAAACATAATGTCCTACTCTTCCACAATTGAAATATTTGAAAGGAAACTTACATTTATACTTTCCAGGTCCTTTCTTTAATCTACTAAAAAAATTGGCTTCTTCATCATTTAGGTCACAACTTTCAATAGGTATGTCTCATTCCTTTTAGATCCTTAAATTCCAACATCCTTCTTTCCATACTAATTGTCCTCATGTTTAGACATATCAAAGGTAGAAATATCTCCATAGATTTATTATAGAGTGTATTTGTCCATATCATTGCTCTATTGAATGAAAATCAGCAAGGTTTTGTAGGGTTTAGTCATAGTTCTCATCACCTTCAATAAAAATTTATTTCATTCTATAGTTCCACTAACTCCTCTAATTAAACTTACAATTTCATTCACCCAATGTGGGTAGCCTTCAATATTCTCATCCTTTGACATTCTGTGAGTCTCAAATTTATGCTTCAAATTCTACAACTTTATTTTTTTTATCTTCTTATCTCCTTCATATATGTTGCCCAACTTTTCCCAAAATTTATATGTGGTCTTACATCCTGTGACTTTTAACAACTTTGAGTTACCTAATCAACTAGTAATATCATTCCTAGCCTTCACATTATTCTCATGAGCCTTGATTTCATCTAGTGTAAAAGATCTACCTCATGTTGGAGGAGTGTAGCATTTCCTTTCAACATTTAAAACTCCAAAAAATAAACAATCCAAATGTGATTCCATCATTTCCTTCTAAAATGTAAAATTGGTTCCATTTAACTTTGGAACTTTGACACCATGATCATTATCCATCTTAGATCTACCTTAAGTGGTTAATTTTCATCAAGAGGAACTCAACTCTTATACCAATTATTGAAAACCTCTATATGTTGAGAGGGGGTGGGGGTGAATCAGCATGCACAAAAACTTAACTTATTCTATTATGCACCTTTAATAATTAACTTTAATCTAACTAACCATCAATGAAAGATATTGCAATGAAAACACATACAAATGAACACTAGATTTACATGGAAAACCCAATATAGGAAAAATCACAATAAGAATCTACTCACTATGTGAATAATTGATCACAATATTTATTTTAGGCTCATAGCCAAGTAAGTACACTATTCCTTGATAAAGGATCCTTAGGGACAAATAAAAATGTGCACAAGCTACCAAAAGAGAACATAATCTTCTAGTAGGAACATGGAAAATGATGAAATGAAAAGGTATAGGATATTTTGATTAAACAATACAAAAACTATGTTAAATTCACATTCTTTTGCCTCTTCTCTTTCATATTGTCATTACTCTATCCTCAAATTCTATCCACATATACTTCACATATATTCTATACCAAAATCATCCATTTGTACACTTATATATACTAGTTTGATCATCAAAAACTCAACAAGGTTGGCCATAGAAAAAATAAACAATATTTGCACAATGTTGGCCACCATGAGCATAAATTTTTAATGTGATCCACCCCAAGAGATAAAGGGGACCCAAATAAATAATAAAATGTTTTCTATAAATTATTTCATTAAATTCCAATCATCACAACCACCTCTAAGGTTAGACCCAAATGAAATGTGTAGAAAAGAATTAAAGCACGTTAGCCAATCAGCCAAAAAAAAATTATCCAATGCACATAATGTCATGAAAAGAACCATACACCAGGAAAGGACCTATTTCAATATTTTAAAACTTCATCCAAATCATATTTGGAACAATAGATTATAAATCAATTCATAATAATTAGCCTAAGTTATCCAAATACCAACATAGAAAATCATATCGCACTCAGAGAAACATAACTTCACTTGTAGAGAAAACTAGCATATGATATATCAACTGGAACATTGCATAGACCTTAAAAATATGTCCACCAAATTGCACAACCTAAAATACCAATGTGGATTAATGAAGAGCATTATTTGAACCTATCCTAACTATTTTTTACAGCCAACCTTATTGTTAGAAAATAAATAAAAAACACAACTTCTATATTTGAACTTTTGTAGACCTAAAAATAAGATAGTGTGACATTTATAGACCATGCATTATAACACAAAAATTGCAAGCCACCAAAATCTTATGTAGAGGAATGTTGAGAATTCTCCCACAAGGACTTCAAATACTCTTTATTGCATATAGATTCCAATACTTCCATCTTCTAGATACACCTCATGCTGACTTGTTATCACCAACTAACATCAGAACAACATGTCAACATACAATATAATTCTTCAAATTATCTTTCCTACATGTTATCGATTAGATACTCTTTCCTACATATTTTAGCAATCCATACACCAATCAAAATAACTCTCTATCATATATAATAGTGAACATAACTCTCATACTTCTCTTCATCAAGTACACTACTAAAGTAGGGAACATAACTCTCACACTTCTCTTCATCAAGTATACTACTATATCAGGGAACATAACTCTCATACTTATCTTCATTGGGTATACTACTGTAATAGGTTGAAATTAATACACACAACATGTTGACATCAATGACAAAAATGAACACATAATCCTAGAAGAGTTAATGTCAAGTGGAGTGGATGACACTGTCCTTCAAAAGTTAAACTCTAAGAAAAAATACCACACCCATGCTAGTACTCAAGGTGTGGTTGGGTATCTTAAAGAATGTTGGCATATTTCCTTAAGATAATTTCAATGAACCAAGATCCTTAGGCATTCATGGTCTTTTTTCATTAACCCAAACAAAGCATGATTTAAGTGGCTTCTTTTTGTCCAAAAGCTTTCCCTTATCTTAGAGCATTCCCAATATAGAATTATGTGCTCTTTTTGTAGACCTCCCAAAACCTTTAACCATATTTTTTTATCATTTATTTGCTAAGAAAATATGAAATATTTTTTCCTCTAGTTTGAGGGGTTGGGAAAATAAAAAATATTTTTTCATGGCAAGACATTTTGTTTTAGTATGTACTAGGTTTTAGTATTAAATGCTCAATCTTTTTTGGGTTAACCTTATCTACTGATATCCTTTGGTTTTTTGTAGAAACATATAAATGAGCATTATTTGTAAGGTAAGAAGAGGATACTTATTCAGTCTTCTAAAAGGCTCATTTATCATTCTATTACCTTGTAGGTAACACTAACCATGCAGGTCTTAAAAATAGTTATAGGAGTTATTTAGTATAGGACATGTTTTGTTTTTGATAGGTTCAACTTAAAAGTGGCTAGAAGTTGGCCATACAATAGAGAGGCCAAGGAATTTTTTTTTGAAGGAGCACGTGAAATTTTAAACAAGACACAAGAAGGATTGTACTTATGAGATGTCACTAGAAGTCATGGGTCTCAAAGAGAAGCAAATTACCATTGAGGATGAACTAAAACTAGAAGATGTTAGATCAAATGAGATCATTTTTTAAATTGATCACTCATTAGAATTTAATAATTTATATAAGTATAATGAAAGTTGGAATAGTTAAAATATTTGCTCCTTTGATGTATCTCTTGTACTATGTTGGAAAACTATATACTAATTATACCCTCTTTACTTTTGTTTTCATAATGGAACTATTGATGGTATTCTTGGACCTATGAACTCTCTATGGTATTTTTTTGACCTGTGATCTTTCTATGTCATATACTTGGTTAATTGGCAATAGACATATAAGATCTGCTCATCAACAACTATTTTTTTCCTCAATATCAATGGTGATTTTAAAACTCATATGTTTACCATGATGGAAATAACTCAATATCACAATATGCACTTACACTTGATAGTGCTAACCTTTCATAATTAGGGTCATCTCTAGACCTAGACCTAAGAATTGAGGGTTCAATCCTGATGACCCTACCTACCTATCCTCTTATGGGAAGTCAGAGGATTTTTAGTTCACACAAAGAGGCAATTTACTTTTTCCTCTTGGTGAGATCTATGATCTCTTTTTATACCTTAATTATTAATTAGGTGAATATTTTAACCTATTCTCGTCACAATAAAAGATACTAATTGGCATTAGGTGTTGGTTCCATAGCTATCATTATCAATCATTAGTTCTACCAACTTACAAATACACACATGGGTCATATCACAAATCACACATAGGTTTTGTCTCGAGTATACATCACATATACATAAAGGGATAGCTCATACATATCATAGGTGCACAAGTCATCTAGCTCACACATGTCATAGCTACACTAGTTGACTAGATTTGGCACACCTCACATACATAGTGAGAAGCTCCAATATACATCACAAAGATAATAGTGAGTTTATCATACATAAATAACAAAGACAATAGTGACTATCTCATGAAAAAATCCCAAAGAGAATAATGACTAACCCGTACATGAATCACAGAGACAATAGTGACTAACTCATACAAGGATCAAATATTAAATATTATTTTCCTCGTATATAATGGCTAACTATATCATGTCCATAGTGCATCCCAAAGAGAAAAGTAACGTCACTGCATTATGCACTACACTATGGGTCTCATTCTTTTTGTGGATCCTTTTCACCAATGGATGATTGGGAAGAGGATTTGATGTATCACATGCTACACCATGGGTTCATCCTCGACCCAATAGGGTCAAGTATTCAATTAGACAATTAGGAAGAGGATTTGGTGCATCCCTTACTAGACCATGCCTCCATCCATAATCCCAAGGATTTTTGCAACTAGTGAACCAACCTAGCTCAATAGATTCCAACTTTAATCACCTATAGGCCATTGGTTACAAATCTATCAGACCATAAAGAAGTAGCTTCCAACATATACCACATGGTGAACTTAGTGATATTTTCAGCTATCTTCTTCACAATCCCAAGTAATACTTGGAATCGATAACCCCCATGCTATAGGTGACTGCCAGTGAACCAACTTGATACAATGATCAACTCTAATTACCACTACCTACATAGTAAGGAAACCACATGCACAACCATTACCATATAAAATATCAGATAGACCCTATAAATCCTCACCTCTATGAACCATGTGAATGTTAAATATCCAAAATATATAACAATATCTCTATCCATTTACCATTGGCACGATCTAATGACAAGTTACTAACTGTTACCATATCCAGGGTAACCTTAGAAAATTCACCTCTATGAACTAGATGAATGCCAACTAATGCCTTGCAGTATCCCATACATTTATCATTCACACAATCCAATGAATTCCCTTCACTACATAAATATCTTGATGGTTCATTCTTGTAGGGATCATAAACAACAATATTCATAGTGCTAAATAAACGGATAAGTATAATACAATTGACTAATTTAGGAGTGTATGTGAATCCTATAATTTAGGTTTTAAGCTTCACAAACACAAAAAAATACATAGAACCAACATAAGATGGTCACAACTCAACATGTTCCCTTTAGAAAATATCGACTATAATGTAGTCAACTCATTCACTTTCTTTAGCTCATCATTCAAATGTGCATTACACATTATATAGAAGTTATTAACTATTCTTTACTCTTTCCTTATAGACCATTAAACATTTTGGCCTTCTCTAAAGCCTAAAAAAGAGGGAAGGTCAAATAAATTTGGAACAAACCCAATGCCTAGAGTTATCCTCCCTAGAGCCTCCACCTTATGGACTTGAGTTCACAAGGGTATTCTTCACCGAAGGACCACCTACGTTTGCACTTCCAAATGGATCAAAGTTACACATAGCTCTCATCACAAGGTATCTCAAGGACACCTACACACAAGTTCTCATTACTAACATTTCACCATAAATACTAACACTTAATAGTAGTTAGGAAATCATAGCTAAACTCATAATATATTAAACCCATAAAGTGGAAATTCCAACAAGGTCATCCATTTCTCAACTTGACCTCATACAAATATTTTTCTTGATTCAACATAAGCATCCAAGAATATATTTTAGGTATCTTAAAATTACATATGATAACACATATAAACATGTTCTAATTATGATGGATTCTTGAATTCTACTTAATAAATGTGGCAACACTACATCCATTGGATTGGAATATGAAAATATTCTTATTAATTATATTACCCATAATACTATTAATCTTCTAATTTTCATTACCACATGGTGCAACCCCATGTTCTTATGATAGTCTTGATATTATATAGGATAACTTATTCATAATTTTTAGATATACTAATGCACAATAGAAAAAGAGAAGTAAGGTAGATTGCTCCTCCTTTCCAAAATGCACATTCAAAAGGAAGATGACCCAATATGCTCAAGTAGGAATTAAGTGCTAAATGAGTGCATTGATCCTTCACGATAATAAATTGGGAAATTTGGATTTGAGGGAAAACGATATGATAATGTAAATTAGGAGACTAAATATGAAAAATTGACAATATTTAAGAAATACAAACTAACGAAAAATAGGTAGTGGCTACAATGAACAAAAATAGGAATTTAAGAACCGTACCAACCTGTGATTGAAATTTGGAGATGATTTTGAGAGAACAAAAAGCCTAGGGATTTTTCCCAAAACATTGATGGTTCACCTCGCAAATCCCAAACTTCCCAAAATAGTGCCAACAACTACCACATATTCCCGTACGTAGAAAATGGGAAAAAAAGGTTGTGGAAAGGGGTTTTCCTTGTTCAAATGCCTCTTTAGGAATAAACCTTGAAAAAAGAATGAATTTTTATAAAGGAAATATTGTTGATTTGAAATAGAAGCTAGATCTGAATCATAAATCACCTTATACCTATTGGAAGATTGTTGTGCATGCCAGAGTTTTGGAATTGAGTGTGTTGACATTAATTATTTTTCATTGATGTCAACATACTTGTTGTTGTCTCAGACAATGTGTTTAGGATGTTTGGTGACGAGGATTTATATTGTTCAGATGCTATGTTGAAGTTCTTGAGATGAGATAGTGGGGTATTGTTATGATATGTTTATAGATCATCTACAGAGGTTCGCAGAGGTTGGCTCAATAGTTTGAGTAAGATATGATCGTGTTTCTAGTTACTAGTGTCACAATGTTCCTGTGAGTAGCAGATGAGTATTTGGTTTAGTATAATGTGGATTTGATGTTTTAGAGGTTGAAAATTTGGTGATTACGTGTATTCTTATCATTGTGTTCATAGCTAGTGTTGTTCATGATTTAGAGTACAACAAGCTATCTTTTGTTATAATAGAGTTTGGTTCTTTAGTGTTACTATTGATTAGAGATATAGATGAGTTTGGATTTCATATTAGAGATTATGTGAAGGTTTTGGATGGTATTTATGTTTCTTGTTGGTGTTCTTGGATCATTTGATAATCATGTTGTTGGTTCGCATTGGTTGATATGATCGTATTTTCTACTTTGGTAGTGTGTTGGTGTTTCTTCATTTAGGTCTTAGCCGACTTGATGAAGTAACATGTTGTGATTCTTGATGTTGCTTTGGTAGAACTTGTGCATGTTTGAGGTTTAAGATTTTGGTCTTATATAATTCATAGCCAACTTGATTTGGATCACTTTAGAGATTGATCATAACACCTATATCTTTTATTGTATTAGGTATTAGACAACCTAGTGATTGATTATTCTTTGTAATCGGTATAAATGAGAGATCATTTTTTAATTGAGAGTATATATGTATGTGAGAGGGAGGGTTTTGTATATGTATGAAGAGTTTGTGCTTCAATGGAACTGTATTGGCATAGGAGATGCTATTTGTTAGTTCTTTTGTAAAGGACTATTGTCCATACCATTGTAATTGAAGATAGATCAATGAACCCAACTGAGGGCTAGATCTCATATTGTATTATGAGCAGTGAAATTTGAGATGTGAGCATGTAGATTGGATTTTAAGCATGTGGTTACAAGTGCATCCATTTTTCTCTATTTTTCTCTTAATCGGGAAGACTTTTAATAGAGTACACTCATCTAGTGGGTTTGACTCCCGCGGGGGTTTTCCCTTAACTAGGTTTCCTCGAAAACAAATCTTTATGCTCTATATTTTGTGTTTTGGATCTTGCATTATTGTTTATTATTCAAATCTAAGTGGATAAAGTGAAATTAAAGTAATTAGGCAAACACAACTGATTCACCCCCCCCCCCCCCCCCCCCCCGTCTCTCAGTTGTGTTTGCCTCCTTTTGGGCCTAATAATACCTTAATGTTGTATTGCTTCTTTTGATGTAATCACAAGTGTTAATGCAATAGCCTTTGAATCCACACAAAATAATAAAAGGGACTCATGAAAGACAATATTGTGCACCATGAATGTTGTAGTTTTCCATAATTCTTGAATGAAGGAGAAGGATGATGTTTTGAAGGATTGAATACTTGGATGCTTGAAGAGTTTGAGAATGTCTAGATGTAGAAGAGCTCTTGAAATCTCAATCATGAATCTCCTTGGTTACCAAAATGAGGATAAATAATCCACTTATATACCTCTCACACATTTCAAGATTCAAAATCAATTTATGTCGACCATGGGAACTAATTTCCCACTAAAACACTACAACCAATGCGCAATTCAAAATTTAGCCAAATTCTTTGGGAACAAAAAGCCTAGGGATTTTTTTCCTAGGAGCAAAAAGTCTTGGGCATTTTGTTCCTAACAGAAGGAGCTAGAGTTGAAATGGGAGATTGGGGATATAGGATAGATGCCAGAATAAGAGGCACAAATGATTTTGAGATCAGGAAGAAGCACAAAGACCACAAATGGTAACATAGGGGCCATGTAGGATAATAAATGTTTGAATTAGAGAAATAATAAAGTAGCATGCCTATAAATAAAGGATCGTATCAATATTTGGTGAAATTGAATTAATACGGGACTTATAATATTAATTTAAAGGTCTAGTGAGTGTTAGGAGAGTGTGAAATCAGCTTGGAAACTCATACATGCTATAATGGGGCTCAATTGAGTATCTAATTACAATTTCTAACATTTTAGGATGGTGCATTTAGACCCTAATTTAGTGGGAGTATGAGTCCACCTCATACTCACAATAAAGTAGAAGAAAGAAAGAGAAAGAGACAAGTATGTGATAATGGAAAAACTGCAAAGGGATAAGACATCGCTAAGTTTAATGGTACAAGCCCCCAAACCAAGGATATTAACTCATTCAACCATGTGAAAGGACACATAAACCAAAAAAAAACCTAAAGCTTACTAATATTCCAACTCAACTAGTTGAAAGGACCTTGATAAGGAAGATGTCTCGACCACTAGCATCATTCTTACAAAAGAACAAGTAGTCACATGGAAAAAACAAGAGCACACATAAAAGATAAGCTAATACTCCATGATCCAATCCAATAGAAAAGTGTGTTATGTTATGGAATCATGGAGGGGCGAAGACATAACCATGGATGACACAGTCTAGAAAATTGTGTTGTGCTAGGTGATCTATGAGAGAGAAGGAAAAGAGAAAGGGGGAAATGGTCTATAAAATTGTGTTATGCTAGTTCCACCATCAAAAAATATAAAGAGGGAGTTGATGTTCTAGTTCATGCTAGTCAACTCATAAAAGTCTAAGCAAATGAGAGGGTTAATGTTCTATAAAATTACATTATTCTAGCCAACTCATGAAAAGGATAGGTCAAATGGCCTCAAGAATTGTGTCATGCTATTCAATAAATCCTAAAAATGTATGAAAGGAGAGTTCAAATAGGCTAGTAAGTTGTGTTATTGTAAGAATCTTGGATCAATGCTCCAATAGCATGTAAGAATTTGCCTAAGGCAAATAATGAAATGCCAAGATCTAGAAGCTCAACTGATAGCACAAGAGAGATAGGAAAACTTATATGATCAAATGATTGATTAAATAATGATCAAATGATAATTGATACAAATTATTATGCCCAATTGATGAATACAAAGTAGATGTGCTTGAATATATAGGCAATACATGATAACTAGGATATATGCAAATGATAACCTATCACCTACACAAGGTGTAATCACATGTCCACCAGAGGTGGATCATTCTCCATTGTACATTAGAGTATGTGCAACAAAGAGAGGATGATAATGTGATAAGAGCACTAAAGGTAGATCTCATACCTAAAGTGGAAATTCCCCTACACCATGTGCTAAACTGAAATGCAAAATCCTAGGTGTCTCAATGAAAAAATACTATGTAATGCATTATCCTAAGTAAACTTAAGTAAATTGTAATTGGGTATATTTAATTACACTAACACTCCCCCTTAAGTGAAACTTAGGGGAATGCACTTAATCTCACAATGCTAGATGATAATGCATGATGGCTCTCAGCTACTAGGCCATGTTAGGTACCCATGTACAATATACAAGTGCAATGCAATCTCTCATAAAGCATAGAAAGAGGGAAAACCTCATGGGAAAAATCCTCCCCCAAAAGGAGAGATGAAAAAAATATGCATGGATGGATAGAGTAATCAAGACCCCCCCATTACACATACATCATGTTGTATCATCTTAAAATGTAAGCACTTCCATGATAAGAGCATTTAGCCCTCCGAGTAAGTGGTCTGGGGTCATGTTAAGCACCTTGATCAGGTCTTTGCATGTATCTAGCTTTTCCCCCTATTATGCTTCCTTCTGCACCCATTTTTCACTTCATATCTGCATTTCATAACATTCTAGGTCTTGATCCTGAGGTTTTTTACCATAAGGTAAAAGTCAACCTTATAGGGTCAAAGTCAACCTCTATCTTGACCTGGTTAGGATCGACCTCGACCCTAACCTGGTCAGTTCCAACCTCATCCTTGACCCCCTAGCAAAATTTCAAGATTCCTTGATTTTCGGGTGTCGGGTTTTTGGGGATATTTGTTTCCCGCCTCTGGGTCGGCCAGTTCGGGTTTTAGAATGGTAAATCCTCTAATTGCATTTAATCTAGGTATATTTTCTAAAGGTTAGGACCTAATTGGATTTAATTCTCCAAGGTGGCCCCTCTAGAGGATTGTACCTTAGTTCACTATAAAAGGAGGCCTTCCTCTCTCATTTTCATCATCCATTATTCACATCTTCTTTTGCCATCAAGCTCTCAAGTGCAAGCATTCAAGCAAGCTTTCAAGCATTCAAGTGTTCAAGCATTCATCCATTAAGGAGATCCATTGTTATCCATTGAAGGATTCAATCTCTTTGGAGCCCCCTTGAAGATCCATCCTTCTACAATCATCCAAGCCTCCTCATATGCAAAGATCAATTCAAGATTGGTGTTGAAGATCAAATGTCATTGATTTGAGACATCCTACATTCATTGAAGCATTCCTATTTGTGGATTTGAGGATTTGAATCCTCTACAAGGACTTCAACATAAGCGAGGTGAATTGTTTCAATTACTTTGTTTATGCATACTACATTTCAATTCAATTTCAAGGTTAATTCCTAAATTGGGGTTTGACCAAGGCAAACCCCCCATACAAACAAAAACCCCCATTTTTTTGTAGGTACAGGTGCAGAATTTCAAATCTGAGAGCGAATTTGGATACCTTTTTCAGCAAACTTATGAGATCTGCAAACAAAGTCAGAATCGACCTTCAAATAAAGAATGTAGCCTTTGACCTTTTATGAGGGTCAAAGACTACCTGCCAGTGGAAAGACAAAAGATTTTAGGGTTTTCTTCATCTTGGCATTTCCAGTCTGAAATAGGTTGTAGAATTGCCCAAAAGTACACATAGACATCAAAAATTGGCATCTTCCAGATTTGCCCTAATTTGAGGTTAGTACTTGCATTTCAATTATTTCAAATTTCAAGCATAATTCTCCATAGGGAAATATAGGGTTTTTCTCTCTCTTTCATATTATCCATAGATTGATTCGATTATGTATTAACCTTTTGGTTGATCAAATTGGATCTCTCTTTTGGGAATTTGGATTTAGAAGTGGATCTCATATTTCCCCCATACACATACATCATATACATTTGAATAGGTGTGATTCCATTTTACCCCTATTCACATGTATATACAATCAAGAATCCCCCCATATGAAGGAAATAAGGAGACATGATATCCCACTCATAATGAATAATCTCCTCCAAGGATGGTGAGTTCTTGGAAAAAAAAACATAGTCCAATGCCTAAAAATAACATCTATCCCCTTAGGAAGAAGATAAACCAAGTATAGATGCAAGAAGGATTCCCATTGTGGATAGGAAGAAGGGGAATCCAAATAAAGTATGATGTCTCTAAAGTATGCCCATTTTTCATCATGTTCTTGGTTGATGAAGATGCCACAAACCAATTAGGAAGATACCCAATAGAAGGTGACAAAAGAGGAACCAATGGTAGTTGATCCATGTAAGAATTTGGATTAAATTTAAAAGACAAAGATGTCTCCTCAAATGAAGAAGTAGGAAGAGAAGTAAAGAATTTCCCCCTCAATGTAGAATGTACACCCAGGATAGGTGCATCTAGATCAATGTAGAAACTATACCAAGAAACCAAATGATGCTCCTCCCCTTAGGAAGAAACAATTTCATAGGTGTATCAATGAATCCTCCCCAATCTCTAGGAAGAATCCTCAAAATGTATGATGTCTCTGGAAAATGAATTGGAATCTCCAACACATGAGTATGATCATCCTGAACCATGCAATGTGATATCTCAAGTGAAGTTTTAGACTCGTGAAAACCAATATCCAGAGACTCAAATGTCTTCTCTGAAGATAAAGAGACCTCCTCCAAATGTTATATCAAAGGATCCACAATCATGTCAAACTTGAAAGAATGATCAAGCGAAGAATGAACATGAGGGTCAGAGTGTTCCCTCACAATAAATGAAGAAGGATCATCCTCAAAAAAGAGAATATTAATGTTATCAATGATATCTCCCAAATCCTCAATGTAGGACTCCACAAACAAGCCTGCAGTGTCTGTCAAGTAGTCATCCCAAGGAACTAAAACTGGAAGACAAGGAATATCCTGTTGCATTGAATCAGAAAAACCCATGGTTGTATGAAGGAAAAAAATCATTAGGAATAATAGTGGAAGAAATTTAAATAGGAGAAATAGGAGCTACAACAGGAGGTTCTATATCTTTTGGGAGTGGAGGAACATGTATATCTCCATACATTTCCCAAAGAAAGGTCCAAAGATCAAGAATAGTCTTTATCTGATCTTCATAGTCATCAAGGGAATCCATAACATCCATATCCATATTCCAATAGATAACATTAAGAACTTTTTTCCAAGAGTCCAAATCATAAGGATCTGGACTAGTAAGTCTGTGCTCATACAAATAGGATAGTAGATTATGCTCACTAAGACGAGCGAGAACTAATTCACCCATTTCTTATAGTTTCATCTTTTTCAATCTAATTAAACCATCCATGATTCACTTCTCACATGAAACAATAAGATCGTAAAATCAATTCACCCCCCAAAATGCAATGAATCAAAGGACCCCACCCCCACCAAAAAATAAATAAATAAATAAATAGATGATTTCAACACTTTATATTTAGTGCATGTACAATTTCCACTTACCAAAATGGACCAAACTGGACTTCTGATTGCAATGATTACAACTACATAAGTAAGGCTATAGTAGACTCAAACAAATAAGGCACAAGGACATTCAAGGATCCAACAAATTACAAGTGCCAAATATAGACCAAAATAGACCAAATATTGAAAGTACTATGTCTACTCAAAATTTATCCAAATTGATATCAAATCTGGAAAGTAGACAAAAAATCATGCACTTTAAAAAAAAAATGGCACTTAAAAATGTGTCCATATGAGCCCGAACGAAGCCTCTAAAGTTGTACAAATTAGGATTTGTGATTTTCAAAAAATGTCAGCAATAGAGATCAGAAACCACATGCACCATTGTGTAGATCATGAAATTCAACCCCAAAACAAAAGAAAAATCTCAAAAAAAATGAGTCTGGATGATTGAGATATCGTTGTTTGAAAATCACCTTTGAAATTATTATTTTATGAATCGTCATCGTGGCAATTCCAAAATTCAAATGGCTCTAGATTTGGCCTCGAGTGCCTGATTTGGATGAAACAAAATTCAATTTAGGGGTTTTTGGATCTCCTCAATGTGATGCCAACCTCTAATTTTTACCAACAAGCTCCAATTTTGACATGCAAAAAAATTCTCTCCAAAGAGGATATACAATGACACTCCTATGGCTTTGATACCATGTAAGAATTTTCCTAAGGCAAAGAATGAAATGCCAAAATTTAGAAGCTCAATTTTTAGCACAAGAGAGATAGGAAAAATGATATGATCAAATGATAATGGATACAAATGATTATGCCCAATTGTTGAATACAAAGTAGATGTGCCTAAATATATAGACAATACATGATAACTAGGAGATATGAAAATGATAACCTATCATGCACACAAGGTGTAATCACATGTCCCCCAAAGGTGGATCATTCTCCATTGTACATCAAAGTATGTGCAACAATGAGAGGATGATAATGTGATAAGAGCACTAAAGGTGGATCTCACACCTAAAGTGGAAATTATCCTACACCATGTGTTAAAATGAAATGAAAACTCCTAGGTGTCTCAATGATAAACTACTATGTAATGCATTATCCTAAGTAAACTTAAGTAAAGTGTAATTAGGAATATTTAATTACACCAACAGTCATGCTAGCTCAACCAATCTTAAGGATAACCAAATAAAGCATTGTATCCAAGGAAATCCACCAAAAATGTACAAAGGAGAGTGATCTAGCCCTATAAAATTGTATTATGCTAATGTACTCCACCTGAAAAACTTGAAATAATTAGAATATTTAAAATAAGGTCATATATTCCCCCCCTTAAGATAGAAAAATAGGACTTGTTTTGACATCTAAAGGAAAAGAGGAACATGGATAAAGTATCTTTAACACCAAGGAGGGCTCTCATAAGCAACACCCAATCCAAGCCAAAGAAGTCACAACTCCTATAAGGTCAAAAAAGGGACAAATGAAAATAGATAGCATACCACAAGTGTAAATGGGATCCTTTTTAAGGATGTTAAAAAAATATTTGGAACAAGAAGGGAAGAATTCACGCCTTCCCCATGGCTAGGTAAAGGGATTCTTGAGGAAGGATGAAACACTTTTAACTCCCAAGGTAAGATATTTATTTACCATGGATACACAATTGTGAACAAAGAAGAGGATATGATCAAGGATACATACCTCTTGTATAAGAGATAATCCATAATCAAAACAAATAATTCCATGTAAGATTTGATATCACGTGATAAATAAATGCCACCTGTCTAAGAGGAAAAGTAGATCCTTACAAAGGATGAGAAATTGAAATAATATATTTTCCCCCCAAGCATGGAGAAAAAGATAAGGATGAGGCTATTATGTTACTTGCAAATTATGAATGCACCTAAAATTGCACCACCATGAATGAAAATTAGGTTCCAATTGGGAGACTACTAATGTCACATAGTGTGGAGCAATATAATAGGAACTTAAATGTTATTCCAAGTAATCATGCTTGAAAAACAACTCACTATTACATATTATGTGAATGATATCATAATCACTGAGCTTCTAAATTTTGTAATCCAAATCTTAAAATTCATTAGTAGAGTGTTCATGATATCGATGATACATGTAGAAAGGAAGATTCACATAATTTTGACTAGGCTTCTTCTTTCATTTAGGGTTAATAAAAAACTTATCATGAAGAAGGTGAGACAAAATGTTTTCTTGATTAAAGATAGGCATAGAAGAAATGTTAGATAATAAGGGAAGGGATGTAGATAAAGGAGGAGGTTGGAAATTGAAACCTTCTAGAGGAAAGTGTGAGGTAGATTTCTTATGAGTCTCAATACTTTGTTACATGTATCCTAAACCATGTTAAAGATTATGAATTGAATTGTTTTGAGAATCACGTTGGACAAATGACACACTAGGCCCTTTAAAAACTTTGTATTCTCCTACAAAATATGGTGTAAGGTCTAATGACCCCCAATTTTCTTCTAAAAGGGAACTTCTAGGAGAATAAATATATTTAGGAGGGGAAGATATGTTTTGTTGAAATGGTGTAGGAATAGATGAAGAATAAGATTTTTCTTAAAAGCAATTTCAGATCTTCTCATCTTCAACAAGAGTATACATTATGTTGTTATGAATGAACTTCACCTTGAAATTAAGTGTTGAAGGAAAAAATTGCACGACATGTAGCCATGGTTTCCCTAAGAGAATATTATAAGTGAGAGTATCAAGAATGATATGAATAGGTGTAGGTAAAGTAACATGACCTACCTTAATAGGTAAGGTTATAGTACCTAAAGATTTTTTATCAACATTGTCAAAGCCACATATAGGAATAGAATCAGGTATAATCAATCAAGTATCCACCTTAATCTTATGCAGAAAATTAATGCTACATACATTAAGATCATTATTGTTATCAATTAAAGTTCTTTGAATAAGATTACCATTTATAAGTACAACAACCATAAGAGAATCATGTTTATTTTGAATTTATTTAAAAGGAAACTCATCTTGAGAAAACACAATTTGAGAATTATTATTGGTTGCATTCACACATTCCAATATAGAAGTTATATTAGTTTGTAGAGGTTGTAGAACATACATGTTTCTCATGGCTTGTTCTAGTGCTTCATGGTATGTAGGTGAAATTTGAAGAAGCTCCCAAAGGGATATATTGGCAGGAGTAGCATGGAGTTTTTCTACTAAATCATATTCCTTTCCAATATTTTAGGGAAGATGAGGTGTAGGAGGAAGCACAGGTTGATAAGTAGGAAGGGAAGGAGGAATAATTGAAATTGTAGGTTGTCTATTATTTATTGTGTGATATGTGTGAGAAACCACATGATAATCAAGTTATTGAGCATCTTTACCATAGTAATTGGTTTATTGTCAAGTTGAGGGGTATCTTAACGAAGATGAACAATAACCTTAGGCTCTTCAACACCCAAAAAATGAATAGTATTGACTTGATTAGGTTCTTCAAGAGCATCAAGGATGGTATCCTCTTTCTCCAAAATATCATCATAAGTAGGAAATACTTTATGAGGGGCGAAAACATAGCTTTTTAACGCTTCATCTCTAGACGAAAGATCATTGAAATGAATAGAAGGTAAAGTGTCCTTAAGGGAATGAACAATCATATCAATATACTCTATTGTAATATCATTGTCTTTCACCAAGGCACCCTTATGGGGGAGATACATATCAAGAGAATAATCAACATCACATTCTAATGGTTCATCCCAAATAGGAAGATCATTGAGAGAGGTATTATTGTCTTGCCTCAATTTGTCCTCATGAGAAGGAGGGTCCTTAGGAGAGTAAAATGAAATGAATATATAGAAAATATTCATTATGGACAAACCAAATTGAAAATGATATGTGCAAAATAAATAAAACTATATGTAATTTTTATATGTTTTTCTAATGCAAGTACATAAACAAGGAATGAAACGATGTATATGAAAATTTTACTAAATAGGTACATTACAAAATGCAAAAAAAATACATAAATTAAATTTTTTTATTCTTTTGAAACATGAAAATGAAATTTGCAAGAATGGACTAGGTTTTTAAATGAAATGAGAGACAATGTAAAAAATTTATATCATTTTTGCATAAAATGAAATAATGCAATGCATACAATGGAGATCTAAACACCAAATCAAAAGTGGAAATGTTATGAGTTGGGTTCTTCAAAATGTACAATAGAAAAAGGGAAGCAAGGTAGATTTATCCTCCTTTCCCAAATGCACATTCAAAAGGAAGATGAATCAATAGGCTCAATTAGTAATTAAGTGCTAATTGAGTGCAATGATCCTTCCCAATAATAAATTGGAGAAATTGGGATTCAAGGGAAAATAATATGATAATGTAAAGTAGGAGACTAAATAAGAAAAATTGATAAGATTCAGGAAATATAGATTGAAAAAAAATATACAAATAACTGTAGTGACTATAAATGGGAATCTGATAATTGTACCAACTTGTGATTGAAATTTAGAGATGATTTTGAGGGAACAAAAAGCCTGGGGCATTCTTTCCCATGGATTTTGACCAAAACTTTTTACGGTTGACCCCACAAATCCTAAAATTCTTAGAATAGTTATAATAGTTGTGCCCACCTATTCCCACACACACACAAAATGTTGGAAGATTATTGAGCATGCTAGCGATTTGGATTTGTGTGTATTGGAATTAATGTTTTGTCATTGATGTCAACATACTAGTTATTGTTTCAGACAGTGTGTTCAGTGCATTTGGTAGGAAGGATTTCAGTTGATTAGGTGCTATGTTGAAGATCTTGATTTGTGATCATGAGGTATTGTTCAAAGGTTTCTATAGATCATCTACAAAGGTTCACAGAGGTTGGTATGATAGTTTGAGTAGGGAATAATTGAGTTGTTGGTTGTTGGTGTCACAGTTTCCTATGAACAGTGGATGAGTATCTGGTTTGGTATGATTGGGATTTGATGTTTCATAGGTTGTGAATTTTTTGATTAAATTTTTCCTTATCATTGTGTTCATAGCCAGTGTTGTTCATGATTTAGAGTACAACAATCTATCTTTTGTTATAATAGAGTTCGGTATTTTAGTGTTATTGTTGATCAGAGATAAAGATGAGTTTGGATTTCATATGGAGATGATGTGAAGGTTCTAGATGGCATTCATGTTTCTTGTTGGTTTTCTTGGATCGTGTGATGATCATGATATTGATCCACATTGATTGAGGCGATCAGATTTTCTATTTTGGTAGTGTGTTGGTGTTTCTTCATTTAGGTATTAGCTGACTTGATGGAATAATGTGTTGTGATTCTTGGTGTTGCATTGACGATGGTATAGCGTGTTTGAGGTTGAAGATTTGGGTCCTATCTAATTCTTATCCATCTTGATTTGGATTGCAATAGTGATTGATCATATTGCTTATATCTTTTTATTATAATAGGTCTTGGCCAACGTAGTAGAGGATTATTCTTTGTAATCTGTATAAATGAAAGATTATTTTGTAATTGAGATGAGGTATGAGAGAGATGGATAGAGGAATATGTATATGTGTGTTCTTCACTTAAGGTATATTTTTTACTTAATTAGAACTATTTTTGCATAGGAGTATCTAATGTCAGTTCAGTTGCAATGGACTACATGTCCACCCTATTGTATTAAAGATAGATCGGTGAGCTCGACTAAGGGCTAGATATGAGATTGTATTGTGAGTAGTGAGCTATGGGTAGTGAGCCTACAAACTGAGTTGTAATCTTGTGGTTACAAGTGCATCCTTTATTCTCTATTTTTCTCTTAATTGGGCAGTACTTTTAACAAAGTGCACTCATCTAGTGGGTTTCACTCCCATTGGATTCTTCCCTTAACTGGGTTTCCTTGAGAATAAATCTTGGTGTTTTGTGTTAAATGTTGTGGATATTTCATTATTTTTTATATTTTAGATCTAAGTGGATAAAGCTGAAATAAACTAATTAGGTACACACAACTAGTTCACCCTTCTCCCCCCACCCTCTTCATTGTCCTTGTCTCCTTTTGGGCCTAGCACAAACTGGGGAAAAAAGTTGTGGAAAGGGGTTTGCCTTAGTAAAACCCCTATTTAGGTATCAACCTTAAAAAATGAAATGATGTTGTATAAAAGAAAGACTAATAATATGTAATAAAAGCTAGATCTGAATCATAAATCACCTTATACCTTGATGGTGAAATGCTTCTTTTGATGTAATCACAAGTGTTAATGAAATAGCCTTTGACTCCACACAAAATCCTCAAATGGAATCATGAAATACAAGATCTTGCACCATGAATGTTTTAGTTTGCCACTGTGCTTGAATGAAGGAGAAGAATGAAGCTTTGAATGCTTGAAGACTTGGATACTTGAAGACTTTGAGAATACTTGGATGTAGAAGAGCTCTTGAAATCTTTATCATGAAACTCCTTGGTTACCAAAATTAGGAGAAATAGGCCACTAA